>SZWC01012918.1:0-27870 GCA_023375785.1 Penium margaritaceum | reverse complement strand
GGGGGCTTGGGTGCACACAAAATTGTGTGGATGAGAAGTCATTGAATTGCATGAGGGTGGAAAAAAGACGATCCCATGCCACCGCCCAGCAAGTGACGAGCTCGCTCATGGGGGCATGTGAGCCCCACACACCAAGCTTAAACCTCACCTAATAAGAAGTGCACACAATGGCTGCCAGAGAAATCTGTTAACATTCTCCCTGCAATGGAGGCAAAATAAGTTGTTGTGTTGCCTTCGGCAACACTAGTAAAATCAGAAGCATTTGGTACTTGTTGCAAGAGTACCGCTTGCGGTCTTCAGGGTAGTGAAAGCTGTGGGGTCTGCAGCAGTTGTGCCAGTGCTGGCAAGGCGGTTTTGTTCCACACATAATTGTAACAGCAGCGTCAGCCTTGACCAAAGTAGGCAACAAAATCGGTAGCCAGTGTGCACTCTCAGGCAGTAGTAGGCATTACTAGCGGTGGCACTTGCAGCAACAGAAGCACAGGCATGCTAGTATCTTGTCACCTCTCCTCATCGCAGAAGCAACATAGCTGATAGCTATGACCACAACAATACAGACACAGCAAAACATTACGATGCAGAAACCTTCGCAGTTGCACTTAGTTACCCTGGCTATAGTGGAGATCTTGGAGCCCCGTGATTCTCCTTCGAAGGCTACTGAGCAACTCTGCAGACACTTTCTACCCGTGGACTACAAGGACCAGTTGGAGCGTGAGTGCCGGCTGGAGGCACGACATAGCAACCCAAGCTACAATCCAAAGAAGGATTTCAATGTTATACGTAGTCGTGAGTGCAACGAGTGGAAGTGGGACTGTCATTGTCAAAAAGCGTGCAATGATCCTCTGATGCACTGCAACACTCCAGCTTGGACCAAGAATCCATGAGAGCAGGGTCCATAGAAAACAGTGGTAAACCATCTTCTTGCCCTTAGACTCCATCATCATCATCGGTGCAAATACCTTGCATTAATGCAGCAGCCACCAACCTGACCACAACGTCTTAGTGATATTGCTGCATCCTGCTCTGCTTCTCCCTCCCTGCATCTGAGACTAACCCAGTGCATCTAGTCAGTGTTGCACTTGAAGTTTTCACAAGAGTTGTATCCGTATTTTCTATAGCCGTATACACAGTATAAACAAGACCTCAGAGTAATGTAGGGCGAGCTGTAATGGCTTTCACTACAATGCCAGTGTTGCTAGGCCTAATGGCAGCCGTAGCAGTTAATATTGCAACTTAGGTGTCCACCGCCATTCACGCAATCACATATGGCAATGACATTTCCACTCCAAAGCTTCTCCATCAGCCAATTGAATTCCTGATCTTGGGATGAGCACCTTCTCCACCACTTCTCTTCTTTCCTCTTTTTTCTCCACTTTGTGTACTTTCCATGGTTCTTGTTCTGGACTATGCCATCTTGAAGGAAGACATCAATCCTCTCAATACCACTCTATTTTTCCACGCCCACTGGATGGTGAAAACCTTACCAAAGTTGTCTCGGCATGGTATGTTCGTGTTCATGCCAGTAAATGATGAGCAGTATGATGTGTTCCAGGAGTACTTATACGATCCAGGCAATACCCACTAAGAGGCACTAACTACCTGGCGTATCAATTGAGAATGCCTCTGTCATTAGAAGGGGAATCAAGATGCTGTTTTCAGCCATATTGATGTGATAGTGTTGTCCCATCCTCAGTCCGTGTTTTCGTCTTGCCCAGTCGTGCCTGCCACAGTTGGCGCTGCCATCTCCATAGCATCCATCCCTGGCTCTGCATCCTCCCTTTGGTACTATGTCACCACACTTCCATGCCATTGTACAAGCTTCCGCCACTGTTCCAACGACTGCTCAAGAGTTGTCAATCACTTACTGTACATATTCCTCTTTATATGTTGCCTTTAGTGTGCAGGGAATTCCGGTACAAAGAGTGGTACATTATCGGTCCCATCCACACCTCGGCGCCGCAACTCATTGTCTGCGCCTTGGTTGCTGGGGTCCTTCTTCTTCTCATGCCCGTGCCCTTGGTGCTACACCCAGTCAAGCTCTCCACTTGAAATCCTCATCATTGTTCTCGCCTCTCATCACAGCATCCTTGTTCCTCCACAAGTCTCCTCCTGTGTTACATCTTTGGTGTTGTGGTACTGGCAAGGGCATAGCATGCGCCTCGGTGCTGTTGCTCGCTCTATCAGCTTGCTCGCACTTCAGAATACACAGGCTACAACAGGCATGCAATCCTCATGCAAGCTCTAGTCCTCACGGGTGATCGTATCCACTTTGACCAGGTGGCCCATTGCCTTCATCGTCATGGCCTGTTGGCACCATCTCATTCTTGGCCTTGCATGTGAAACCTACTTTAGTCTCCTAGCAGGAGCTGGAATCTTTTGGGTCTTGCCTTGTGTAACCTAGTTGTGACCTGAGACTGACAGGACTGACAGGCCTTAGGTAGGTTGATAGCATGTCACTCGCGAAGTGACCTAGCCTGGACGATGTCCAGTTAGCGTGGACCTAATCATGCTTGTTTTGGGTTCCTGGGCAATTTGGCCCCCGATTGGGTTGGCTCGCTGGTGAGCCTCGCTTGTCGGCCGATAAGAGAGGCTCGACTGGCAAGCACTCGCCCACTAGAGCTCTATGGCTTGTTAGAAAGGCACTTGTATATCTTTTTCATTGGCATCCACCTAGTTCTTGACCTAGGATAGAATACGCTTCACCATAATTTGTTCCCATAAACCGCAATGACGTCACACGAAGCTCTTGACGGCCATGTTCAAAGCTTGAGTGTGGCATATTAAGTCGTTGTTGAGCAAAAACAAGGAGGGCGGCCAGGTGGTATTCAGAAGTTGATCTTTGCAGTCACCTTGAATATAGGCCACGCAAGGCATTAGGATTGTCAAAAGCCTATCCCTAGGCTGTGCGTAGAGGATGGAGGTGGTAGAAGAAGAGGGAAATCTTGCAAGAGAGAGAAAGGGCAAGGGGTAAGAGTGTCCAAGACCCGCTCTTCCAGGTGTGACAGCGGGGTCTCCTGGCCTGGAAATTGGTTGTGCAGGTCTCAGGCGGCTTGAAAGATGTCCTGGAAGTCAAGGACGGCTGTTTCCATTGAGCTTCAGGCTCACTATAGAAATTTGGTCCAAAGTGGACCTGGAAAGATGCTCCCCAGAATTGTTTTCGGCGAAAACAAACAGAAATGAAATCCCACAATGTCCCCTTAAGTCACATCCAGTTTGAAAGAATCCATGAATGAAGTTGCATCGGTGCTGGGAAGGGTGGGTAAAAACGCCAATGCTAGTGTCGAACTTGGCAATGACACTGGCTCCGGCACCGGCGCTACCTTCAGTCAAGTGGGATGGAAGGAACTGAGAAGGTCCTTTGCCATAAAGACCTGATACTTTCTGTGCTCGAATCACATGAGTTTGTGTCGTAGAATGATGTCTCCCTTTCATGGATTGTGTAGCAAGGCTTACAAAATTATTACCCAACACCGCTCGTTAACAGAATGGATGCACGGGTGCTCTTCACAGCATTCAACGCCCAATTGGCACGCTCCTGGAGGACCAGCAAAATATTTTTCAACATCTTCATTTCTTTAAAAAGGGGGAGTGTCTCAAGAATCCTCACAACGGTGATCCTCAACCCTACAATGTGTGGTGGCAGTTGACCACACATAAGGATGAGTAGAGGATGGCGCTTTTCATGAACCTCTCTGAGAAGCTTCGCAATCTTTGTTAGAGGCCAGGTGCTCCTGTTGCTGAGTACTTGGACACCTTTGTGGACCACCATTAGTGCATCCTCGACCTTGGTGCTTCTTGCACCATCCAAGAGTGGCAGGACCCGGTTCTCCTTCACTTGGGGGAGTCCTATGAGAAATGTTGACATTGGCTGCTTCAAAAGCTACGAGATGTTGACATTGAGGACACCAACCTAGCAAAGGTTTTCAAGGAACTACACAACCATGAAGATGATCTACGAGGTTAACTATGGTAAGATGAAGGTGAAAAAACAAGTGCCTTCATGTACAAGGGAGCAGGCACCTCCCTCTTCTTCCATAATCATGCAAGCAGAAGAGTGGAGGAGGCAGAGGCTGTCAAGGTGGTAGGGTGTGAGGCTATTGGTTGGGAGAAGGACAACCATTTATGACCAATAACCCCAAATCCACATACTTGATAATGTGTGTACAATACTGAAACATATGGTGAGGATACTTCTAGGAAAACAACCTGGACAGCGGACAATGTTTCCTAGAAGTTACTAGTTAAAATCACGTTCACAGTTAGTTTTATGCACATGACAACACAAATTTCACTGAATTCTCTTGAGAAATACATGTCTTGAATTTTTTGGCTGGATATTCTACAATGTTTTCTTAGAATCACTTCAACGTATCAAAACTCACACTGTTACCTACTTTGTTCTTTCTGAAAGTTCATGTTATGTTTATAGTTCTATCATTCACGTCAAATTGTACTCCATCCTAAAAAAATTTATCACGGAGATATTTCATGGTTCTGGAGTGTCCTGACACTCAGGAGGCAGGTCACAAGGTTGTACAATTTTTTTTTTCATCGCTCGAGCCCCCCCCCCCTCCCGGGGATCGACATGAATAACAAGAGTATATTGCTGAGTTTGTTTGGTGTTGGGCCGATTTCATACACATGTACTAATGCACTCATGAATAATCTTGTATGTATTCACGATACACCCCCAATACACTTGGGGTGTTGGGGATGACCTCTCATCAGGATGGAGTTCTTTTGTTTGCAAGGTTCCAACAGAGCATAACTATTGCACACAAGAACTTGACCTTTTTTTCTTTCTGAAAACGGTCGGATTAGATGTATTTTTGCTGTTCAATGGGGAGTTCATCATCCCCTCCCCCCTCCCGTCGAATTCAAAGTGTATTCCAGGGGTGTATTAGGTAGTGTATCTGGAGTAGGGACAAATTAATACAAAAGTGTACATTTTTTTTTGCGGGTTTGTGATTCGCTCCCGGATACACTCCCCCGGTACACTCGCAAAGTTTTTATGGAGGAGGGGGGATCTGGACCTCCAATGGGGGATGGTTAGTTCATTCACAAGATACCAATAGATGGAGATGTGGTTATATTTACTTGTAAGTGCTTCATTTTTATCTTTTTCATGAACCGTTGATTCACTACAATCAAGGATCGAGGCTAGGTAAAGTCGGAAAACCAATAATACACATGTGTATCTATTTGGTTTTCTACTAGCTACAACTTCCAATACACTCATGATATACACTTTTCACTTTTGAGGGGGAGGGGAGCTCGTCTTCACCCTCCCCCTCCCACCATGAAGTCCGAGTGTATTAGGGGGGTGTATTGGCTAGTGTATCTGGAGGGGGGCTGAATTAATACACAAGTGTAGGAATGCCCTCGTGTATTTGTATGAGTGGACTTATAATACACTCCCCCAGACAACCCCCTGATACACTTGCAGTGTTCGGAAGGGAGGGAGAACCTCTTATAGGGGTACTGATGTGTCATTTGCATCGTACTCATAGCGCATAATGCTTGAGAGAAGGTCTTCATTTTAAACATTCTTCTAGAACCGTGGATTCACTATGATCAGTTTTCTTGATCGCTCATGGTGTCATTTACAACGAATACATACATGTCTTCACTGACAAGCTACAATTACCAACACACTCACCATATACACTTTTCACTTTGGGGGGGAGGGGGTTGTCTTCCCCCCTCCTGAAGTCGAGAATGTCTTGTGGGGGTGTATTGGATAGTGTAACTGGAAGGGGACAGTTTTAATAATAAAAAAATATACATGTAGTTATGTACATTTTTTTCTTGTTTACAGTACACTTCCCAATACATTCCCCCAATACACTCACAATGATTTTGGAAAGGGGGGAGATCAGAAAATGCACAGGTGTACATGTTTCCAGATCTCCACAATACACTCCCCAATACCGTTCCCACATACATTGGACTTGGTGGGGGAGTGGGAAGACAGTTGACTTGAAGCACAGTACGGACACGGCCCTCGTAAAAGTAAGCAAAGTTGCCGCATGTCTTGTTGTCAAACGATTGGTAATATGCGTCTCTCGCTATGTTTAGAGCCAGTAATGTGTATGACAGATATGTCCCCAGGGACTTTGGGGACAGACAAGGGCTTAGATAAAAAATGAGTGTATTCTGAAATAATCGTCATGTAATTGCTTCAACTTCAACAAAATAAATCAAAATCATCCCTGATAATAAAAATGTACTTCTTCATTGAGAAACTGGTGATGTAACAATTGCATACACATGAATAGAATTTTAGGAAGTGACGATGTTAGAGGATTACGACACAGAGGTTATGGAGTTTACCAAAGTGGGGTGAATAACCATAACTCCGGAAAACCGTACCCATAAGTCCTATGGACGGCCAGGACACTACTGTAAAGTCCTACCCGGCTTTTCATCATGACGTCAAATGGGCAGCTAGCACGCTTGGTAGTGGTTGAGCCCCTGGTGTCTCTTCCTCATCCTGGCCAGCACCTGCACCTTTCAACATCAACAAATGAGGCTACAACTGGGCCACGTGCGTCTCCATCCTTTGGGACAGCCACGTTTTGCCCACCGCAGTTGCAGGTACCCATGTACCCGTCAGTGCCAACTCCATTTCCACCGTTCTTTTAGGGTCCCCACTACATGCCCTTCCACGCCAGTGCATCCATCCTAGTTCCGATGTGGGTACTGTGAGTGTATGCCAAGACGACCAAGCCGTAGTAGCTGATTGTACCCTACTACGGTGAAGTTGGAACGCACATTTCAAGCTTCTCCTACCTGAGAAAACCGCCATGCCATAGATTCCACTTCAAATTTTGGGACAAGAACACACATCACCACAAAGCACTCATTGCCTATGCATGAGGAGTTGCTTGATGTAATAGCATTGCATCATCATATTTTTTTGCATCATCAGCTGTCGACTATGCTGCATGCCACACATAACATTGAGGGATTGATAACCAAACAGGTGGAAGTGCTGATGATTCAGGGTGTGGGGAATGGAACTCCCCAGGCACAAGGTGGTATGTTGTAGCTTATTGGTGTCTTCTTTACACCGTAGCTAAAAGCCAACCTGTTTTCAGGGGGGACAGCTCAACCAGCATGCAAATGTGTCTGCACTTATGTAGAGGTAGCATTGCATGCTCTTTGAGGCGTCTTGCTTCTCGCTAGCTGATGGGCTATTGCACATTGACATGTTATATAAACTAATCTTACTTCCCTTGGTAAATAAAAAGTTCGGGTGCACCGGATAGTTTCATCATGAGGCCTTTTGCCCTGGTGAATGTGGGCCTGACAGGAGCGATGCGAATGCCATCATTCCAGTATGGTTGGCAGTATCTCTTGACCCTCATTGATGACTACAATTATTCTTGCTATTTTTGCTTCTTTCAGGAACAAGGAAAACTCCTAGCATGTGATTGTTGAACATACACTTTTGTGTGAAGCTAAGAATGGATTGAGGGGAGAATTTCTGACACCAAAATTTTCTCCTTCTCATAAGGGTTCATTCAGATTCATCCTAATAGAGGATGAAGGATCCAAATTTTTTGCATCTGTAGGGTCAATCCATTCAAATGACTGAAATCTACTATCCGCATGGACGATTGATTGCGTGATTGCGTTGCTGGATTTTCCAATGGACTGGAATGCAAACTCCAATGGACGATCAACTTAAATCCAAGTAAGTGGTCGGCCTGCCGTCTGTGACCAAATCAACATTCAAAATTAGATGTATCCGGACATACCTTAACTCTTCTTAGGCATGCCTTTATTTTCTGTTTCTATGTAAATATTTCTCTTTTGATAATCTTTCAGACATCATTACAATCAACTCTTACTTCAATTCTTCATGAATGTTTTGGAGCGACCATTCAGGCGACACAATTACACCTCGTTGGGAAAGAAATTTGAGAAAAAATGTATGCCCCATTCCAAAGCTCATTGCTAAAAAATTATAATATCCAAGATATTCACGCAAAATCAGAAGGGCATACTAACATTTCTACCCAATCCGCGAGTGGGTTAGTGGCGCCCTACCCGTCGCTTATAAAAATGGGTGTAACGGATTCGACGGAATCCTTGGCCGACTAGGCTAAAATTGCGTTACTTGAGGTTCTCCGACCCTCAAGCCATCCCGTCTCACCGCCCACAGTCCCAGGTGACCCCGCTCGAGCCAAGTGGGTCCTTCGACCGGTCGGCGTGGCACTGCCACGCTACACTCCCCCCCAATAGGAGTGAGAGCCACCTCGGCATCTCCGGTAATCCAGACGTGGGATTTGAGTCCTGGAGCTCTGAACCAATATAATGGATTTGACGGAATCCTTGGCCGACTAGGCCAAAACCGCGGTGCTTGAAGGTCTCTGGCCCTCAAGCCATCCCGTCTCACCGCCCACAGTCCCAAGTGACCCTGCTCGAGCCACGTGGCTCCTTCGACCGGTCAGCGTGGCACTGCCACGCTACAATGGGACTCCCCACCCGGCGGTAAAAAAAACTAGACTGGTGACTCGCTTCACCATGCTCAATCAGCGGCATGTGCCGTTCATCCAGCGGAGCAAGGTGGGACATGTCTACCCCCCTCGCAATTCTCGCTCCCAAGCGAGAATCACGATCGAGAAAAAACACCCATTTTTTAGATCGAGCGAAAACGCTCGTTCGAATTTGTTTCCTAACAGGCAAGCCCCCCTCCCCCCCTCTGTTTACATGAAAACCATAGTCAAACCCTACCCCGAATTAAATTTTGGGGTTTAGGGTTTGAGTTTTTATGGGCCTTGGGGGAACGGGACCCCGCAGCTTCCCTTTCAACGCGTGGGGAGTTTCAGACCCCCCATGCAAACCACATGCAAACCCCCCCCTCAAACATTCACAAGCGCCTCTTCTGAGTATTTTGTGAATGTTCAAAAAAACTTGTCAACATGAGCATGTTGATGATGCCTCGACATGCTACGTTTTCTCGTTGTTTGTGGACAAAATGTTAATATTCTCAGGACAGCAGGTAGGAGAGTCCTATTCTTTCAAACACCGGGTAAGTTAGTTTATTCCTTCAAACTTTGGGTAGGACATACACATATTTGAAATTTGTGGGTAATCTGTACATGTACCCTAATGAGAATAAGGAAATAAAATCCTCAAAGGATGGTGTTGTAATGTACCCATCGTTTCGGTCGATAGATTAGCGGTGTCCATAGTCGAAAAGGAACTGACGGCGGTGTCCATTGTCGAAACCGATATGTCATTGATGTCCATAGATAGAAACAAAATGGCAACGGTGTCCATAGTCAAAAACAAAATGACAGTTGTGCCCTCGGTTAGTTTCCGTCATGGGCACGCTTGACATATATGTCATGTTTTTAACAGATCTCAAATGGATTTAAACGTCGATGATGAGATGACTTGCTAGTGCATCGTCGGCCAACTTACGCGTAATATGGAATGAAATTCATGTGGTTTGATACGGTGTTGACGCCTTCTTCAGGGTGGTATGACATATGGTATTGCAAGGATTCCGCTCATAGCTCTGAGTTGCACACAATATGGCTGACTGCGACATCTAACTGATTTGATCGTAGGATCCTCGAAGTTTATTGGATCGCAGATTAGTTTGCCTGGAACGCGTCCCCTTCTTTGCGCATAGTGTAACCTGATTTTGACAGTCTGTCTCGTTGCGAGTTCCGCCGGTTCTCCGAGTCGCAATGTGCCTCCCATCATGCAGGGCTACCATGTGCATGCCTAGGTTGTTGTCGTACATAAGGTTGGAAAATATTTTTTCCGCAGCGAGGCTTGCGCGTCGTGCAGGGTTCGGCCATGGCTCGCCATTGTGGTGCAGCTCGTCGTTGATGATGTCGCAAGCCCTCACAAGGGCCTGCTTGAACTCGAGTGGGAAACGAATGGGAGACGAATGGGGGTTACGTCGAGCGAACAGTGGGTACAGTTGTCATGTTATTCGTTATCCGCCCGCACATTCGAAACATGGACACCGATGTCATTTCGTTTTCGACTATGGACACTGCAAACATATCGGTTCCGGCTATGGATATCTCCATCAGTTCGTTTTTTACTATGGACACCGCGGATCTATCGACCGAAACTATGGGCACCAAAGTATTTATGCCCATCCTCAGAACCGTAGAATCAAGTAGTTTATTTAAAAAAAAACTTTTAAGAAAAATAAGGAAAAACAAGGAAAAGTACGGAGCGATCACATACCGACCATGTCCAAAATTTAAGTTGGCATACCCGCACCTCCTAAATTAGGCACGGCATGCCCAATACGGACTAAATTAAAGCTACAATATCCAGAGGCCAAAAAAATGAACGACATATCCACAAAAAGAGCTATGGCGTCGCTGCATGGAATGCAACGTCAAAATGCTGATGTCAGCATTCTCCTCGAACAATGACAAACCCCTCATTTGAGGTGTTTGTCATTGTTCGAGGAAGGGATTTGCGTAGGGTTCGCGTGGGGTTTGCGTGCTGGCACCTGCTGAGCCCCGCTACCGGGCGGCCCAGCAGATGCCCGCACAAAAAATAAAACCCTTAACCCCGAATGTAAAGAGGGATTGGGTTTGAAACTATTGTTTCCGCAAACCAGGGGTGGTTTGTGAGGCATGAAAAAAATTCCAAATTTTGAAATGCGCGTTTTCGCTCGATTGCGATGGAGCGATGACCCTTTTGTTTTTTTTTTCGACGCACAAACCCCTTCTTACGATGTAGGGTTTTATGTTTTGCGCGGGCGGAGCCCGTGCAAAATATACAAAACCCTAAATTGGAATGGCGGGTTTGCGCGTAAAAAACAAGGGTCATCGCTCCATCGCGATCTCGCGAGGGAGTGACGGTCGCGATCGAGCGACGGTCACATGACCCTCGTCGCTATGCTCGATCAGCGCAGCAGGTGGGTACGCCGTGTCAAAATTTGGATTTGTGGGTATCCCAGCTTAATAGTGCACGCGGTGCGGGTATCCGAGCTATTAGACCCTAAGGAAAAAGATAAGAAAAATGAGAAAAACAATTTAAGGAATATATTTACATGTGATCAAAATAAAAAGGTTTTGGGTACCCGAGGTAATCACATGGTCACTTTTGGTGCTTAGTTTACCCCATTCCTCGGTCTGTTGTGACCAGTTTGCAAAGGGGGTGCATGTTGGGATTACCCACAAAATTCGATTGTGTCTATGCCGTACCTGGCATTCAAAAGAATAAAACTACCGTATCCTACGATTGGAAGAATAAGACTCCCCTACCCACTGACCGAATAATATTGACATTTTCCCCACGAACAACGAGAAAATATAGCATGTCGACGCTGCATGCGATGTAGCTTCAACATGCGGACATCATCAATTTCTTTGAACGTTCACAAATTCCTCATTTGAGGGGTTTGTGAATTTTCGTTGGTGGGTGGGGGCGGGGGGTTGCGTATGGTTCGCATAGCTCAAAATACAAGTCAGCAGGTTGGGGCAGTAGCGTTGTTGATGCAGCGTGCAGGCTTCTACGCTCGTTTCTTAGTCTGCTGCCCCCTTAGTCTGCCGCTCTAGAGTCTAAGTCTGGATGCTCTGGGTTTGTTACTGAGAAATGCACGCGCCAGTGTTAGCACCAGAAAGCAGCTGAAAACTAGAAGTAACTGATTAGGAGTGAAGAATGAACAACAATAGGAGACCCCTCCAAGTTCTAGCTCCCCCACCCGACTCTGTGAAGCTTGTTACTCAGGTAACCAGCCAATCAGAAAATAGTCCTAGACCTATATTCTGGCAGGCAGGGTTTTCTCGGTGAGCCCTGCCAGACTTTTTCCGTTTTGCCTGAAAACTGGACCATACCATTATACCAACGCTGCAAACGCAGTCGTGCGGTCAGAAACAGCTAGAAAAATAGTAGCAAGGAGTTATGGCTGCCCGAACCTAGGCAGTGCCTATGATGGTCCATGATGCCAAACAGTGCCACACAATATGAAACATGGACCCTAGGCAAAGCATGACGCTGCAGACGCAACAGTACAGTCAGATCCGGCGCTGGACGGATGCAGACAGCCTCTGCGGTGGTAGTGACCGCCGGCGGCTCGACCACCGAGCAGGCCTGCCGGTGGAGCTGAGCACATTGACACAGGGAGGAGGCTCCAGAGAACTGCGTGTAGGCCTCAGCGTGCGTCGGCTACACCGGAAGATACTCCAGCAGTGTCAAGTCTCACCGTCAGTCATCTCCACGTTGATGTACACAAGCCGGGAGGACACAACAGAGCACAATGAGAGATGCAGAAAAACCAACACTCCCCCATGACTCACAAGTGCAGTGCTCATGGACGGGCAGCGACACATTCAACAGAAAAACTACCCCAAGGCACATAGAGATGCAACCCAGGACAAAGAGTGTAACTCACGGATGCACGCCTATTGAACTCACATCCTTCTTGAATGAGTCGCGCTTCAGTGCCTTGGTCAAGAAGTCAGCTAGCTACCGTGCTGTCTCAACCCACACAATGTTGATGCTGCCGTCATGCAACAACAAATGCACATAGTGATACTCAACATTGATGTGCTTTTTGCATGTGTGATGCATGCCGTCATTGTCGACGATGGCCATGGCACTCTCATTGTCACAATGCAACGTGATGGATGTGACAGACTGACACAACTCGGACAACAGACGACGCATCCACACACTCTCACATGCGCCTGAACCAAGAACTACGTACTCAGCCTCAGCAGCATTGCATGAAATACATCCCTACTTGCCATTGTGCCAGGATACAACCGTGCCGCCAATCAGAAAGATCCAGCATGTGCGGCTCTTATCGTCTAGACTGCCAGCCCAGTCACTGTCGGTATAGCCCACTATGACAACAGACGGTTGTCAGAACATGAGACCTTGTTGTAGAGTCGAGACGACATTACGTAATACTCGGATCACGGCCTCAAAGTGGAGGTGACGCGGCTCCTGAGAGAACGGATCCACGAGGTTGACAGCGAACGCGATGTCTGGGCGTGCCATCGTCGCCAGGAACATTAGTGACCCAATGATGCGCAAATGCATGGTCATGTCTACTGCTCCCCCACCACGGCTCGATCAGAACTCTTGAGCATCGCCTGACCATCGAGCGACATCAGTGAGGTTTCTTGGCACGAGGGGCAGGTCCTCAGCGAAGCGCCCGGCCAGGGTATGGACGTTGGCATCCTGATGGACTTGCAGTATGCCCGCGGAGCGATCATGCTCAAGCTCCATGCCCAGAAAGACTTGTGCTAACCCGAGGTCCTTCATCTGGTAGCCAACGTGCAACACGCCCTTGACCTGCTGGATGGGAGCTGCATCTGATGATGCGATGAGCAAGTCGTCGACATAGACCAAGACAGTAACGAGAGTCTGACCTCACAGGTTGATGAATTGCACGAGGTCGGCAGAGCTGGGAAGGAGGCCCCCGCTAAGAAGCATCCGACTAATCTCCTAGTTCCAGTAGCGTGGTGACTACTTCAACCCATAGAGGGCCTTCCACAGCTTCCAGACCTTGCCAAAGCCGTCGTCAAAGCCTAGAGGCTGCATCATATAGAGCTCCTCACCCTCAGTGAGCCATGGAGGAAGGATTTGCTCACATCCATGTGATGCAGCTCCCACCCATGCTGGACAACCAGGCTGAACAACGCCCGGCTGGTGGAGAACTGACCGACCGGGGCGAAGAGCTGGTCATAGTCGATCCCAGGGACCTGAGCAAACCCCTTGGCCGTGAGACGGGCCTTGCACTTGTCCAGAGACCCGTCTGGCTTCCACTTTTACCGGAGAACCCACTTGGCGCCGATGGCCTTGCGGCCCGGGGGGAGGTCGACGAGCTCATAGATGTGATGTTGCCAAATGGTGGCTAGCTCGTCTGCACATGCAACTTCCTAGTGAGCAACCTCGGGAGAGGGCCGAGCCTCACATAGGATGGTTGCGTCCTCTGGTCGCTCAGTGGGGCAGACAGTGAGGGCGTGCACGTCCCGTGCCCCCGGTGGCATCCGTGAGAGTGTGGCCGCAATGACATACCGGTGTTTCTGATGGAGCAGGACATAGCCCAGAGCTGACCCTGGATGTAGATCGGCGATGACTGATAGTGTGGTCAAGCCGAGTGCCTTGGTACTGGGGTCCCCACTCATGACCATGGGAGTGGATCTGACATGAGGTGAGGATCCTCATGGAATGACAGGGGGTCGTGGGGTAAGAGGACGTGCGGAGGTGGCCTGAGTGCCAACTTTCGGCCTAGGTCTGAGACTCACGCCCGGACCATGTGTGTAGTGCGCTGGTACAGACGGGGCAGCCGGCCCTGAGGGGCTGGCAGACATGGACGGGGCAACCGGCCCTGAGGGACTGATAGACACGGATGGGACGGCTGGGCCTGAAGGGCTATCGGACGCGGACAGGGCAGCCAGCCCTGAGAAGCTGTCGAACACAGATGGGGTAGCCGGTCCTGATGGACTGGCTGACATGGACACGGCAGTCGGCTGTAAAGGGCTAGCGGACACGGACGGGACAGCCGCCCCTGAGGGGATGACAAGCACAGACGGGGTAGCCGGCCCTGAGGGACTGACGAACCTGGACGGGGCAGCCGACCCTGAGGGGCTGTCGAACAAGGACGGGGCAGCCGGCCCTGAAGGGCTGGCAGACACGGACGGGGCAGCCGGCCCTGAGGGGCTGACGGACATCGATGAGGCAGCCGGCCCTGAGGGGTTGGCGGACACCGATGAGGCAACCCGCCCTGAGGGGCTGGTAGGCACGGATGGGGTAGTCGGCTCTGAGGGGCTGACGGACACAGATGGGGCAGCCGGCGAAGACGGGCCCACGGGCACAGACGATGGAACGCCCGGACGCGGTTGGATGGAGGACGGACCCACCACTAACCCACACGATGGGAGGAACAGTGACGCGCCAAAGCAAACGAGGTCACGGGGAAAAAGGTCCTCAAAGAAGAGGGCATCACAGGATTCAACAATGCAATGTTGGATGGGATCCCAAAAACGCCATGCCTTCGACTAACGCAAGACGTCAAGGAAGGTGCACGGACGACCGCGAGGCTCGAGCTTGCCACCCTGGTGTGGGACAGGCAACCACACGATGGCTACGCAGCCCTAGACATGGGCTGGATGCAGGTTGGTGCGTTCTCCACACCAGTGCTAGTATGGGGTGGACTGACGAGGAATGGGTCCATGGAGAATCCGGTTCCAGACCCACGTCATGTTGGTCATGGCCTCCAAGTAGAAGCCGTCAGAGATGTCGGATTCGACTCGCATTGTGTGGATGGCGTCGGCCATGGTGCGGACGGTGTTGGCCATGGTGTGGTTCCATCGCTCAGAGACGCCGTTCAGAGCTGGCGTGTAAGGCACCAATGTCTCATGATGGACACCACGGGAGGCGAGGAAGATTGTGGTCTCCCCCAGAAACTCACCCCCTTGATGAGAATGGAAACGGCGGAGAGGGCGCCCACACTCGCGTTCAGCACGGACAAGCCAGTCCCAAATGGTGGGAGCAATGTCGCTCTTCTGCCGAAGGCAGAAGCCTCAGCCATAGCGAGAGTAATCGTGCGTAAGGGTCAGGACATAATAACCGTGTTTGCCGACGGACTCTGTCCGGAGGGGATCCATGACATCAGAGTGAACCAGGTCGAGCAGGGGGGATACTCGAGAGGCAGAGAGGGGGTAGGTACAACGGTGTATCTTGACTTGAGCGCAATCAATGCACTCTGTGGAACACGGCAAAGGAACGGAGGCGGAGTCAAGACCCGTGGCCGGCTGTGTACGAAGCATGCTGTCAACAGCGGCAGAGTGGATGTGACAGAGGCGGCGATGTAGGAGACGCGTGTGCTGTTGAGACAAGGTGCTGGTAACAAACACGTGGCCAGTATCTGCCGGCGAGGAGAAGACAGAGATAGGAGCGGACAGGCGCGATATGTGCCATAGGTTGCCACGGGCGGTGGCATGCAGAACGACACGACCGGATGGACGCAACAACATAGTGCCCACACCACGTGAATGCAGAACGTCCATGCTCATGCAATCAAGGGTGGTGATAGATAGGAGGCTGAGCTCAAGGCCAAGGACGAAGAGAACATCAGTCAAGAAGGCATCACCAGCTGGACCACGGAAACAAACTGGAGGACTGGGGCCATCATGGGCGGCGTAGATGCGACAGGAGCAACGATAGTCACGGCACTGGTGGCGAGGCGGTGCTCGCGCTAGCGACGCATGGTGGCGATGACACGAGTCTCGTCAGTCAGGAGTGGACACGTGTACCACCCGTGCCCTGACTGGCCACAGTTGTCGCAGACGAGGCTGGAGCTGCCTGATCCGCTAGTTTGCTACTGAGTCCCTTTGCCCTTCCTTCCCTTCTTCTTCTTCTTGCCAGACGAGGGGGCGCCGGAAGATCCTGCTACTGTTGGGGTGGTGACAACCACTTGAGGCGATGGCAGGAGAGACGACAGTAGGAGAGGCAAGAGACTCCATGCAATGGACGTTCAACTCCTGACGAGCTTCCTCGATGCGAAGGAAGAGCTCTTATGCCCATGGCATGAGGGTACCATGGACAGCCATTGCGGCGAGAACTTCCTGGGAGTAGTGAACGAAGACGTCGGAGAAGGAGTCGGTGGCGCTGCGCTTGATGGTCAGGAGCGCGGAGAGAGGCGGTGGCGCATCGTCTCCGAGGCGGCGTAGAAAGTCCTCTGCGCACTGCCAATAGGAGGTGACCGTCTCAGTCTCCCCCATGCGGAGGGAGTTGAACTCCCGGAGGGGACGGTTGGTCTCAGCATCACTGGACAGGCGATGAGGGAACTTGAGTACGTGCCAGGCTGCTGCTGGGTAAGGGAGGGCGCCAATGGTGAGGTCGCCGAGGAAGTGCTCAAGGGCGAGGCATGTGGCTGGAGGGGTGACAGGGACAAGAGCACGCACGGCGCGACAGGCGTCAAAGACTTGGTCGGCCTGGGTGGAGTCCAAAGGCAGGACATAGTAAGGCCACAGGCCCTCGCCCTGTGCCCAGATCTAGAAGCTAAGTTATCAACTACGGAATTGGTCGCGAACCTGAAGCGACGGCGGTGGGGTTTTGAAGTCCTTGGGCCTGCGGCCGGCACCCAGAGTAAGACTTAGGACTAACGTCGCCGTCTGTTGTTGGTGTGGGGTGTGTTGTTGCACCAAGTATTGTGTGGCAAAGGAAACTGCATGGCTCGCATATCCTGGTGGAGCGAACAATGCTTGCTGACATTGGTGCGGCTGCTACAGTGGCGACTGTTGCTGCTATGGTGGTGGCTGCTGATGCTGCTGCTCATGCTGCTACTACAGTGGCGGCTACTGAAGCTGCTACTGCGACTGCTGCAACGACAGTGATGGCGGTAGCTGTAGTGCCGCTAGCTGCTGTGTCAGCGTTGTGAGCTGCTGTCGCAAAGCGGCGGGCGGATCTATCGAGTCAGGATGATAGACAATAGAGCCTACAGGATGTTGGCGCTGTTGTTGTTGCTACTGCTGCTGTTGCTATTGCTCCTGCTATTGCTGCTGCTGCTGTTGATCTTTCTACTACTGCTGCTGCTGCTGTGGCTGGTCCTACTGTTGCTGCTCCTGCTGCTGCTGTTGCTGCTGCTACTGTTACTACTACTACTGCTGTTGCTGCTGTTACTAGTGTTACTGTTGCGGCTGCTGCAGCTACTGCAGCTGCTGCACGAAAGGGGGACTAGGGGTCCCCCCAAAAAAGGAGGACCCCTCCTCACTGGTGCTAGTTGCCATGTTCGTTGGCCCCCCTTGTTCCACCCTCCTTTGGTTTTTTTTCCTTATGCTGTTGACGTCAGTAGTGACGATAGCAGTGATGTCTGCCTCAGATGGTTGACTTAAGAAGATGATGTTGCGTTCTCTGCAGAGTTGCTATTTTTTTGTTAATGACATGAGCAGTGACGTCAGTAATGATGTCAACTCAAACTTTGCTGACGTCTGTAGTGGCTGTTGTTGAAGACGCTATTGTGTCAGCCACAGGGTATGGCTTGTGTTGCTGTAGGTGTTG
The DNA here is from genome assembly GCA_023375785.1 of Penium margaritaceum. Taxonomy (NCBI): domain Eukaryota; kingdom Viridiplantae; phylum Streptophyta; class Zygnematophyceae; order Desmidiales; family Peniaceae; genus Penium; species Penium margaritaceum. The sequence continues at coordinate 9,864 of SZWC01012918.1, read as the reverse complement.
TTGTTGCTGCTGCTAGTGATGCTGCTGCTGCTTCTGCTGCTAGTGCTATTACTACTTTGTTGTTGCTACTGGTGCTGCTACTACTCTTGCTGATGTTGCTGCTGTTGCTATTGTTGTTGCTGCTACTACTACTGTTGCTACGATTGCTGCTGTAGCGGCCACTACTACATGCTGCTACGGTTGTTGTGGCTACTGCAACGGTCGTGATAACAATAACAGTAACTACAAAGGCACATGTGGGGTGGGGGGATTTTTTTCAGTTCCTTTTTTTTTCCTCTTTCTCGCTTGGTTGCACAACAAGCTCGCTGCTCGCTGTGAGCCACGAACTGCGAGCATCGAGCTCGTTGCTCACTCTCCGCTACTTGCTACGGGCTACGAGAAACAAGCTCGATGCTCGCAGCTCGTAGCTCGCAGCTCGCTGCGGGCAGCAACCTGCAAGCAGTTGCAGTTGTAGCCGGTACTGTTGCGAGCTGTAGCGGATGTTGTTGCAGGCTGCTACTGGCTCTTGCTACAGCTGCTGCTACTGCTTGCTAGAGGTTGTTTTTGGCTGCTGCTCGTTACTCCTGCTGCTACAGCCAGTTGCCGCTGCTGCTCGCTGCTGGCTATTGCTCGCTGTTGCTATTGCTGCAGCCGGCAGCTGCTGGTGCTTGCTACTGCTACACACTGCTGCGAATGCAAGCTGCTGCTAGCTGCTGCTGCTGTCGGCTGCTACTATTGAGCACAGCTGCTGCTGGTTGTTGCTGCCACAGCTCGCAACTGTTGCAAGCTGTTGCCGCTCTTGCTGCTTGCAGCACGATCACACCTGGTCGATGTACATCGTCGTCGTGATGCTTGACGTCGCTGGCCGCACACCTCCTCGCATCATATGTGGGGGTCAGTGATGCTGGAAAAATTCGGCAGCATTTCCCATGGCCCAGTGGCCGTGGGGAAATTCTGACGCCGCCACCAGGCTGGTCAATGCTACCGGAAAAATCCGGCAGCATTTCCCCGCACTGGCGTGTATGGGGGTCCGCCGGCGTTGTCTGGAACCTGTACGCCCGTCTTCTGCTGCTGCTGTTATGCTCTGGCTCTGATACCAAGCTCGAAATACTAGGCACCAGGTTGGGGCAGTATCGTTGTTGATGCAGCGTGCGTACTTCCACGCTCGTTGCTTAGTCTACTGCCTCCTCAGTTTGCCGCTCTAGAGTCTAAGTCTGGATGCCCTGGGGTTGTTACTCAGAAACGCGCGCGCCAATGTTAGCGCCAAAAAGCAGCTGACAACTGGAAGTAACTGATTAGGAGTGAAGAATGAAAAACAATTGGAGACATCTCCAAGTTCTAGCTCCCCCCCAACTCTGTAGAGCTCGTTACTCAGGTAACCAGCCAATCAGAAAATAGTCCTAGACCTATTTTCTGGCAGGCAGGGTTTTCTCGGTGAGCCCTGCAAGACAACCGACAGCCCAAAACCCGGGAGTCGTCCGTTGTGCCTGGAAACTGGACCATACCATAATACCAACCACTTAGTCATGCGATCAGAAAGAGCTAGAAAAATAGTAGCGAGGAGTTATGGCTGCCTGAACCCAGGTAGTGCTTACGATGGTCCATGATGCCAAACAGTGCCACACAACATGAAACATGGACCCTAGACAGAGCATGACGCTGCAGACGCAATAGTATAGTAAGATCTAGCGCTTGACGCATGCAGACAGCCTCTGCGGTGGCAGTGACCGTCGGCGGCTCGACCAGCAAGGAGGCCTGCCGTTGGAGCTGAGCACGTTGACATAGGGAGGAGGCTCCAGCGAACTGCGTGTAGGCCTCAGCGTGCGTCGGCTCCACTGGACAACACTCTAGCAGCGTCAAGTTTTGCCGTCAGTCATTTGCACGCCGATGTCCACAAGCCGGGAGGACACAACCGAGCATAATGAGAGATGCGGAAAAACCAACATGGGGGGCTTGAGACTCTCCATGCATTGAAAGGGAATCTGCTTGGCTTCGCTACGGCGGGGCCGAGATGGAGCCAGCGCAAAAATAACACCGTAAAACCTCGAATGTAATTTGGGGTAGGGTGCGACTAATGCTTGCATGTCAAACCTTTGGGGCTTGCGAGTAAGGAAGAGAAAGCAAAACGGGCGTTTTTTCTTGATTGGGATCGAGTGATGAGCTCCCCCCCCTTTTTTTTTCCCGACACGCAAATCTCCTAGTTTGATGTAGGGTTCTATGTCTTGTGCGAATTCTGCTTGCAAAAAACATAAAAAACCCTTAATCAAACTAAGGATGCTGCCTGAAGGAAATAAAAGTGGAGCTCATCGCTCGATCACGATTCTAGCGTGGGAGCGAGAAACGCGAGGGGGGTTGACATGCCCCACCTCGCTTCGCTCGATCAGCGGCGCATGCCGCTGATCGAGCATGGTGAAAAAAGAGGGTAGGGAATTCGTATGTCTTAAGTCGCTGGGCAGGGCGTTGATATAATTTGTTCGTCGGGTAGGGCTGGACCAAACCCCCTCGCAGCTTGGTAGAAGGGTTATCATGCCCTTGACAAAGAATTGGGGGAGGGGGGATACAGAAACAGGTTCACCTAGGACGCTTTACATCCAGGAACGACGAAACCACGTGGGTCAAGAACACGTGATTCACTTGGGCGCGCTGAAAGTTCCGATGAACAGCACGCAAAAGGCGTAGTCTCTGCCTAAAAGCAACCATTCAGGGCAGTCAGTGAGGAAGATTCTGCACGTGAGTAGCCACGTGGGCCTCGAGTGAATTATGTAGACCTTTTCTGAACCGTCAATGTGGGCCCCAGGTTCTAGAGCTTCTCCGCCACTGGCCATGATGGTTCGCGTCGGGAAGCATCTTTTCATTTCTAGATCGGAAAGTCGACGAGGTAGAGATTCGAGTTTGGCACGCGTGGCATTGTCCAGGCTCGACGAGTCCAATCAGTTGCTCGTTCCGCTTGTCTGGCCGTTGCCAACGATGTTGTCGCTGCTGAATTTCGACTGCAAGATCACAAATGTTTTTCCAAGTCGTTCGCGTAATTAGAGGCTTACCTCGGCCGTCGATCGTTTCTGGAATGGCCATGGATGTTGCTTGCAAAACCAAATGTCTTAAACTTGCAACGTTTTGAGAGTGAACAGAAAATATGCGGTTCGCCTGCGGATTCACTGGGCTGCGGTCGAGGGCACTTCGGATGCATCCCGTCGAAGCAGGCGATGGTGGCGCAGTCGGTGACGACTGTAATGACGCATCACCCGACCTTCTCCGGCCCCAGGTCTAAAAATTCGCATGCCTCTCATGACTCAGCGCAGACACCGCATGGACGACGTCACCGTAACCGTGTGTGTGGAGCCCCAGTTATGATGTACGTGAGATCGGGCAGTCATGAGGCAAGCTGCTGACGCCTGCCAAGGTCCTCAACACGTCGTCACTGACCCATGGAGGGTGGGGCGACCCCCGCTGGTTGACTGGTGTCGTGTCATGAGTGAGCTCTCCGTGCCGCATGCTCGATGCAGCCTTGTTCTGATTTGTCTGTTGTGGAAGTGCATGCGAGCGGCGGTGCGGACGGTCAATCACATGCCATGCATCGCCAGACCAGCTCCTACCATGGCCTTCTCATGCGTCCGTCTTTTGAGCCGGATGGGACGAGGAAAACGCAATAATAGCAGGGTTTTGAAAAGGGCACGCAAAAATGTCACTTTCCTGTCGGGGCATCCAAAAATGTCACTTTTTCTGCGGGTCACGCAAAAATGTCACTTTTCTGCGGGGCACGCAAAAATGTCACTTTTTTGGAGGGGCACGCAAAAATGTCACATTTTCGGAGGGGCACACAAAAATGTCACAAAACGATCCTGTCACTTTCCGGAGGGGCACACAAAAATGTCACGTTCGACGTGGTTGCGCCACATCAGCATTAGATTCATCGACGTACATTTTTCTAATATTCATCATTTTTCGTTCTTTCTCTCACTGTAAAAAGTAGACAACTGATCCTTTCGCGAAGATAGAAGTTAGCACTTAAAGATTATCACAGGACAAAACAGGACCCGAACTGCGAGTCCTACTCTTTGTCCCTCGCTTGAACATGCCTTGGTCAACCTTTCGCTCCTCTTTCCTTTTTTCCGAAAACGCAGAAATAGCATGGTTTCTGAAAGGGCACACAAAAATTTCACATTTCACATGTGCACACAAAAATGTCACTTTTTTCAGAGAGACTAACAAAATTCAAAATTTCGGCACATGAAATTACCTTCTTCTAAACATGTTCCCTGTTAATATTTCCAACACTTGTGTTGAATCAATGCTCCTCAAACACATCCAAGAGTGTCCCTATATCGATTAGAATTCCATTATCCACACTTCGTCGAGAAGCTTGCGAGGGGAATATTTTCCTTGTACGTTATCGTACACGACTATATAATACATTATTATGGTGCCACACAATAGGGTTATATTTTTGTGAAATTACTTACATCCCATATGTGACATGTGGAAGCAGTCAGAAAGAGCATACATTTGTAGTCGGTTTGCTTAGAACGAGTTGTCCAATCAAAATGATATGCATGGGACATAGCAAGATCGACATGTCATAGCATAAATCAACAGATGCATGTGAGCAATTGGTTCAACGACTTAAGCCTAGCAATGTGACGATAACATCTGTCACACATACATGTAATCTACGGCTGCTACATGCGTCGTGAACGCACGAGAGCCATACTCGTTTGACGAACGTCAGCGACGTATGGCTCTCATGCGTTCACGACGCATGTAGCAGCCGTAGATTGCATGTATGTATGACAGATGTTATCGTCACATTGCTAGGCTTAAGTCGTTGAACCAATTGCTCACATGCATCTGTTGACATATGCTATGACATGTCGATCTTGCTATGTCCCATGCATACCATTTTGATTGGACAACTCGTTCTAAGCAAACCGACTGCAAATGTATGCTCTTTCTGAGTGCTTCCACATGTCACATATGGAATGTAAGTAATTTCACAAAAATATAACCCTATTGTGTGGCACCATAATAATGTATTATATAGTCGTGTACGATAACGTACAAGGAAAATATTCCTCTCGCAAGCTTCTCGATGAAGTGTGGATAATGGAATTCTAATCGATATAGGGACACTCTTGGATGTGTTTGAGGAGCATTGATTCAACACAAGTGTTGGAAATATATACAAGGAACATGTTTAGAAGAAGGTAATTTCATGTGCCGAAAATTTGAATTTTTTTAGTCTCTCTGAAAAAAGTGACATTTTTGTGTGCACATGTGAAATGTGACATTTTTTTGTGCCCTTTCAGAAACCATGCTATTTCTGCGATTTCAGAAAAAAGGAAAGAGGAGCGAAAGGTTGACCAAGGCATGTTCAAGCGAGCGACAAAGAGTAGGACTCGCAGTTCGGGTCCTGTTTTTTCCTGTGAGAATCTTTAAGTGCTAACTTCTATCTTCGCGAAAGGATCAGTTGTCTACTTTTTACAGTGAGAGAAAGAACGAAAAATGATGAATATTAGAAAAATGTACGTCGATGAATCTAATGCTGATGTGGCGCAACCACGTCGAATGTGACATTTTTGTGTGCCCCTCCGGAAAGTGACAGGATCGTTTTGTGACATTTTTGTGTGCCCCTCCGAAAATGTGACATTTTTGCGTGCCCCTCCAAAAAAGTGACATTTTTGCGTGCCCCGCAGAAAAAGTGACATTTTTGCGTGCCCCGCAGAAAAAGTGACATTTTTGGATGCCCCGACAGGAAAGTGACATTTTTGCGTGCCCTGTTCAAAACCCTGCTATTATTGCGTTTTCCTCGGATGGGACTTCGTACGCATCTCCTAGGACTACGCCCCTCGGCGGAGGGCCCGCCGCACCTTCGATCGCTCGCGCGCCTTTTCTTGCCCTCTCACAGTCCCTCTCCGCGCACACCGCATCGCCCCCGCCTCTCTCCAGTTTGCACACCACTTCGGAGCTCTGCGCAGCACCTGGCCTGTCCCTCCCACACAGGTGCACTGCTGGCGCGTTACTCCAACCTTTCTTAAACCTTTCTGCGGGGGCTGAAATCCGTCAGCCTCACCAATGCTCTCCCTGGCTCCTTGCATACCAGTCTTCTGCTAATCACTCATCACACCCTCTCTCCCAAGCTCCTCATCCGCCATGTCTTCTGGGATCCTCGACCTCCCCTCCGCGGCATCCACCCTTACCAACCTCATTCCTAGTACCAACGCCACGGCGCTGCGGACCAGGATCACCGGCGCACGGGCGCAGAATGGCACCGGAACCTTCGGCAGAACACGTTCCCCTCTCCTCCACACACGTACGCTTGCTCGCAGCAGACCTGCGCGACCGTCCTTACTGCAACACCTCCGGCACCAGCCCGCGCATTCGCTTCGAGATGCCGTGATTCTCCTCCCGCCTCGCTTGCCGAAGGTCGTGTGCAGAGGAGGGTTGGACGAGGGAGGCGGCAGCATGGACCGCTCCAAGTACGGCAAACGCAATCCTGACACGTGGCAGCGGCAGGACGTGTGGCAAAGGTCGAGAGGTGCAGCAGGGCCAGAAGAGGCGGCGCGCGCTCTGGCCGCTAGGCCTTCGACCGTCGTGCTGGAGAAGTCCGGCGCCGGCGCTGCCTCCGCCGCCGCCGCTGGCGCCGCCGCTGCTGCTTCTGCTGCTACCGCTACGGCAGGGGCGGGGCCCCCTCAGCTTGTGTGGCCAGGGCGAAGGCCACGGCGGCTGCCTTCTCTTCACCTCCTCCTCCGCCGTTTCCTTCCTTCTCTTGGAGGGAAGGGGCGGGCCCTTACCGCCTCCCCTCTCGCCATGGTTGCGCTGACGGGTGCCAGCGTGGCAGCACTGCTGCTGTTGCTGACACGGCAGGCCCCGCGCCTCCCTGTGTTGGACGGCGGGCAAGTGATGGCGGCCATGTCCAAGTTCCTCGGGTGCATGGTGATCGTCGGGTCAACTGTGCTCAAAGTGCCGCAGGTGAACATGGCGGCATGTGCAGCATGCAGTCGTGCTATGGCGTGCCATGGCACGGCAAGGCATGCCATGTCATGCCATGGCACGCATGGCTTGCATGACGGAGTGAAATTGCGGGAAGCTGTGGATCCCCCACTGGGATCTGTAGGCGCTGCAGCAGCAGGGACGCAGTCGAGTGGAGAGCAGTCAGCAGAGCGGACATGGGGGGCTCTGTGGTGAAGTGAGAGACATGGGTCGAGTGAATTCAACAGGGAATGGTGGGAGGGAGGGATTGGGGGAAGTTTTGGGGGGAGGGTGGGGGGGGGAGGCGGGATTGGAGACGTACATCATCTAGGGTCTGTGACACACACCCTGTGTGTGTGCCGCAGTTGTGGGGCCAATGGGTATGGGTGGCGGAGTTAGGGAGGGCGGCGAGAGTTGTGGCTCTGGGCCCAGGCTGTTTTTGCTAGGCTCCGTGATTGTGTTTTTGATGTCGGTGTCAAGTGTTGTCGCCGTCGGCTCGAGTGGCAGAGGCAGCTGCAAATCGTTTGCTGTCCTTGTTGCCGTCGTTTGTTTCTGCCATGCCATCCTTCTCGGTCTTTCTGTCATTCCCGTTGCCATTGTCGCCGCCGCTGCTGCTGCCGCCGTCATCGCTGTCGTCGTCTTCGTCGTTGTAATCGTCCTCACTTTCGTCGTTTCCTTCCCCGATGCCGGCTTCGACATGCTCCTCGTCGATGGGCAACGGCACCAACAGCAGAGATACAGCACCGGTGCTGTCTCTCCGCTGTTGGTGCCGTTGCCCATCATCACCGTCGCCGTCGTGGCCGCTGTTGTGTTGCTGGCGTCATCGGTGGGTTGCCACCTCGGTCCTCACCATTGTTGGTTTGTCGAAGGATGTGACAAGATCAGGGTGAGCGGCTCGACATGACTGGATGTGAGTTTTTAGCTCTCGGGCCTTTCAGCTTTCCGCCCACACCGTCCACCACCGGGCTCCAGTCAGCGACCAGAGCTGGCAGGCTAGCAGCTGGCACGCCGCTACACACACATCCCCTGCTGATGAGCGTGAGCGTTGCGCTACAGCTGCTGGCGTCGTACGCGCGTGATGGGTTACGTGCTGCTGCAGTGGCTGTGGCTGCATGCGGGCAGGACCGATGCTTGCTTGTCGGTCCCTTGCAAACAAGGCCTCTGGCCCCCTTCTCCCTTCCCCATTCCATGCTGTGGCCATCCTCGTTTCCCTTTCCATTTTTAACTCCACGCCCTCTTCTCTCTCCCCCGTCCTGACACCTTTTCCTTCACCTTCTTTCTTGACCTCTCTGTCTTCACCTTTCCCTTCAGCTGTGTCCCTTGCCCTTTTCGTTCCGTGCGTGGCGTGCATGCGTGTGTGATGCTGCGCAGATAGTGCGAATCCTGCGCAACAAGAGCGTGCGTGGCCTCAACCCGCTGTCGTTTGAGGTGGAATGCGTGGGCTACACCATCGCGCTCGCCTACTGCCTGCGCAGCCAAGTGCCCTTCTCCGCGTATGGCGAGCTCTTCTTCATTCTCGCTCAAGGTCTGTGATAGCTCCCTCGTTCTTTTGCCTCTCTCTCTCTCTCTCTCTCTCTCTCTCTCTCTCTCTCTCTCTCTCTCTCTCTCTCTCACACACACACACACACACACACACACACACACACACACACACACATACTCTCTCTCTCTCTCCCCTTCACCCTCTCCTTCTCCCTGTCCATCTCCCTGTCCCTGTCCCTGTCCCTCACCATCTCCCTCTCCCTCCCTCATTCCCTCTTCTGCAAGTACTCATGACCTCGTCAGTTGCCCTCCCCCTTTCTGGCTAGTCCGGATGTCACCGCTCTATTCACTTCTGCCCTCCAAACAACCTCTGTGATCGAATCATGGAGCAACCTCGCGAACCGTTTTCAGGGGCAGATCTCAGTCCATTGGATGTCTGGCGGAATTTCATCCACTGACCCCAAGTCTCCAACATGGTGGTCGTCCTCAGGAACGACGCGGCGAATTGCCAAGTCAGTCAGTCAGTCTTGGCCACAGACTTCACTCGGGGGCTCGGATGCGATGTGGCGGCATTCGTCAATCTCTCACCCTCACTGGACCTCTCGTGCTAGCGCCCAAGGCCGCCGCTGCATCTACTCCCTCCCTCCCCCCCTCCTTCTGTCCATTGTGCGACAACTCTTGCTGTTGGCATGCCATCACTTCTGCCATTGCTTTGCTGATTTGCTGTGCCCATTGCTTTGCCGTACTTTGAGCCCGTACCCATCACCACCGACGATGCTTTCTTTGTGCGCGCAACGTGCTTGGGTTGTATACGCGCGCGCTCCTTTCCGTCCGTTCTCCTGCGGGGGTGTTGTGCAGAGATCGTCCTGGTGGCGCTGCTCTATTGCTTCTCGCGATCGCAAACACCAATCCTGCGCTGGATCAAAGTGCCTCTGTGAGTGTCCCGCTGCGGTCCCCCAAGCCTTTGCACGTGCCTCTGTGTGTGTGTGTGTGTGCGTGCGATGCAATGATCGAGTGCTCCAGATGTGCTTCCCAATCCTTGGCAGGTCACGAAAGCCAGAGGGCGGACAAGATCCAGATATGGTCTGGACAAATGCCTCGTTATACGGATTTGTGTGGAGGGGGAAAGTATGTGCTAAGTGTGCGTGCATTCTTTCATGCATGAATGTGTGCACATAAAGTGCGTGGGAAGTGCGTGCATGGGTGTTTGTGCGCGTGCGTATGCGTGGGTGTCAAGCTCAGATCAAGCTCAAGTCTCCACACACATTCTGTCCTCACGGGCAATATTGTCCACACCTGGAACCGGATGCGCTAGGTTGTCTTCACAACAAAAGGGGGGGAGGGGAGAAAAACCATCTTTCCAGTCCGATGTGTGTGTGTGTGTGTGTGTGTGTGTGTGTGTGTGTGTGTGTGTGTGTGTGTGTGTGTGTGTGTGTG
>SZWC01012917.1:65467-76064 GCA_023375785.1 Penium margaritaceum | reverse complement strand
GTGATTGTTGCACATTGTTGGAGGAGGGACATGGCCATGTCGGCTTCTCTTGCGTGATTTACGAAGATGGTGGCATCATCCGCGTACCCTGCGAATGTTTTTACAAGGTGTTCGGTCATACGAACTCCCGGGAGTTCATGGCGAATGGTGTTCGCGATGAATTCCATGCCGCAGATGAAGAGGTATGGTGCAAGTGGGCAGCCCTGTCGTACCCCTGACTTGATAGGAACCTTGTCTATTAGGAAGCCGTTTACAAGGATGCGTGTTGTAGAAAGGTTGTGTAGAGATTCTACCCATGAGACAAAGAGAGGGGGGATTCCCATGTGATGGAGGGCGTGGAAGAGGAAAGATCGATTTAGGGAGTCATAAGCTTTGGCAAAATCAACAAAGATCAGGCCAGAGTTAGGATTAGAGTTGATGGCCCAATGCTGGAAATCAAGGATTTCAGATATTGTAGTTTTTATGGTTCGACCACGAATGAACCCAGTTTGGTCTGGGTGAATGATGGATGGCAAAACTTTGGCCAGACGATTTGCTAGGAGTTTTGCAAGTATCTTGTAGTCCGTGTTCAAGAGAGAAATGGGGCGGTAGTTGGAGATGTCCTGGTTATCTCCTTTTTTGTATATGAGGGTGGTGATAGAGGTTGTAAGGTTCTCGTCTGCGTACACGTGGATTCTTGAAGAGGTAAAGACTTTGCGGACCAGTGCCATGAGCTGGGGGAGGAGGAAGGTGGAGTAGGAGACGTAGAATTCTGCTGGGAGACCGTCGGGGCCAGGGCACTTGCCCCGCGGGAGGGAGTCTAGGACATCTTTAACTTCTTGTATGGTGAAAGGTTTGATCAGGGTGTGAGCTAGATGAGGGGGAGTAATCTTATGAGGCACGCGGAAGAATGGGTGGAAAGCTAGGATGTTTGGTTTTTCCTAATATAGATCAGAGTAGAATGTATGGATTGCAGTCCATATAGCCTCTTGCTCCGTTAAGGTTTTGTTCTGGTGGGTGAGGGAGGGTATAGTAGTTTGTCGCATGCGTTTGCGTATCCGGTTGGACAGGAACCGGGAGGGTATCTCTGCGTCAGTTTGGACCCGAATGCGGGCCTTGAGTGTAAGGAAGCTTTGTTCGTGTAGCAAGTACCGATGAAGGTGAGCTTACAGAGTTTGTAACATTTGTTGGTTCTGGCGATGGGGGTTCCGTTGTAATTTGTAGGTCGCGAGCTGTGTTCTCCGAATGAGGGATTTTAAGGTGTTTGTGCGCCTTTGATTTTCAACTTTTGAGTGTGATACAAAAAATTCTTTTGCCCTTTGTTTTATTGTGGGCCAGACAAAGGTGGAGGAGAGGTGTGGAATAAGCTGTTGTACCTTCGGTTTCCCGAGAAGGGTGATGTTTAAGCGCCAGTAGCCAGGGCCTCTGTGCGGCATGATAGGATGGTATAGAGGGAGAACTTCACATTGGTGATGATCGGAGAGTCCAGGGAAAAGTACCTGATGGGAGCTTGAGGAGATGACACCGTTTAATTCTGGTGAATGGTAGAAGCGGTCGATCCTTGATCCACCGCCTTTCTTGGATACAAAGGTGTAGGACACAGTGTTTGGATTAAGCTTACGGAATGTATCTTCAAGCATGTGCTTACTTGTGATCCGTTGGAAATGATTGGTCTCCCGAGAGTCTACTTTCCTGGTTGTGCGGTCCAGAGGGCTTTCCACAAAGTTAAAGTCTCCTGCGAGGATCATGTGGGGGTTGTAGTTATGCTCGAGGAAAGAATTGAATTCATGTTGTAGGAAGCGGAGTCGTGCTTGTGGCTGGGCAGGGAAGTATGAGCTGACAATGTCAAAGGTGAAGTTTTGCCATGATAACGAGGTGTGAAGGAGCCGTCTTGACTCGTGGGCGCGTGATTGTTTAACATGGATATCGTCGTTGAAGATGAGAATATTTGTCATGTCGCCAATCGTTTGTGCTGGTAGGATCCGTGCCTTCAGTTTCAATGCGAGTGATCGTTTAAGAATGTGGGAGGAAAGGCGAGTATCCTGCAATGCAAGAATGTCCAATTTATGGTACCTCACGAAAGACAGGAGGGTGTCCCATTTCTTTTTTGGGCCGGCGCACCAATCCGACCACCACCACCACAGCCACCCCACCACTGCGTCCCTCTCTCTCTCCGCCCTCCCTCCCCCACCAAAACCCTTTGCGTGCCCAGTCTATAAGACTGGCCATCGCAAAGGTACTGGCACCTTGCCAGTTATCTTGGGCATCGCTCCCGCTCTCTCAATATCCCGCGCACCCTCCCCTCTACCGCCTGCCCATGGATCCCTCCATGAACTCCACCTCAATGGCAGCTGACGCGGCTGAGAACACTCCCCTCATTGAGCGGTTCAACCACATCAACGCAAAAAAGCGGCGCGCTGCCGGCATTGCATCCGGGGGTCCCGCCTCTACCCTCGCCGCCTCCTCTTCTGTCATGGCCGCGAGCGCTACCCCTAAGGGGCAGGGTGGATCAAAGGGGATCGGCATTCTGGCCTCCTCCTCTCGCTGTAAGAACGTCAACCCTGTTTTTTCAAGCATCCAACAATGCTTAAACTGTGCCCCTTCTCCCCCCACGGGGGTTATAAATCATAGATCTATTCCCCCCCACCCCTCCTTTTTTTGCACCATTTCGGCGTACTCTTCACCCATAAATGCCAACCCGGTTTTCTTACGCGGCACAAAACCGCCTGCCTCATTTGTCCTCTTACCCCTCCCCCCATCCCCTTCCTCTCCTCTCCACCGCGTCTGTCTTTCTCCCTACTGCCCAGAAAATTGCCTTCAAAACCTCCCCTTGGCTCTTAATGATCCCCTCGTTGCAGACCATGGCTCTACGTTGGCTCAGGCGCGTCCCACCGCGGCGGAGCCGTAGTCGACTCGGGAAAGTAGCGTTGACTCCGGATTTTTGGCCGCTATCAAGTCAGTTCGGACTATTACCAAAATAATGTTTTGCATGTGCGAGTCGTAGTAAGCTGAGTTCGTAGGGCCGATCAACTCATGGGTCTCAAACCGCGTTGAACTTGCTCTATTATTTTCCTTGACGTCTTATGGTGCCCAATTTCCCGCGTCAAAGTTCTTCCAGCGACAGTGTAAGAGAATCCGTTCGCAACTAATGCACAAGGGCGAAAATATCCGAGCTGTCGCGTATCCGCCCCGCACCTATAAGGACTATTGAGCGAAGATCTTGATATATTCAGGGACCTGTTTTGCAGAAGAATACATGACAAATGTCGACTTAGGAATCCGATGTTCTACATTATGCCGCTTTCTAATCGCATATATATCGATGACTACTACCCCTGATATTGTCACTCGAATACACCGAACTGTAAGCCGATTCGAGTGAAAAAAAATTAGAACGTCGCTGAATAGGATCATAGATCCTTCTTTCTAACTTCGCATACTGACATTATATGAATAAACAAATCATAAAAAACGGAAGAAAAGGAGGACGACATTGACACCAAAACACGCTCTCAACTTGAACATTCCAGAAAAAGAAAACTTCCAAGAAATGCCGCAAAAGAAAGCAAGACGACAAAACCTACGTCCGGTAAAATAGTCTCAGTGAAGGCGCAAAACGTACTGCAAAATAAAAAGGGCAAATATGTGCGAGATGCAGTGATTGCGCCACGCACCCACTCCGACTGTCGAGCGACAATCGTGACGAACGCAGGTGCCTGTTTCGCTAGCTGATGTCGAAGAAATGTCAAGGACGCATTTTGATGTCACGTTTATGCCTCGTTTAAATTGCATCAATATAGACTGTTGCTACCCTTGTAGTTGACTATCATATATGCCGATCGGTAAGCAGGTTCAAGCAAATTGATGCGGGTGACCCGTAACATTGTGTATATGTCTTCCACTTTAATGGTTATGGGAACTGCTCGGAGTGGAAAGTCGCGCGTGAACGAATAGGACACAGCCATCACGGAACCGTTTTCTCACTTCAATTAGATTTACGATGACACCCACATACTTCTTTCGAGGATTCCATGCAAATCCAGTCTTTATGAAAAGCAAGATTTCATTCATCTGGTATCTGTCTGAATCGCTTGTTGTTCGCCGAGCTTGAAGTGCTGGTTCTGAGCGCACTTTTAAACATATGTCTAAAAGTCCACGTAGCAGTCGCACAGCTAGTGTGACTAATTGCGTGGACAACCGAGTACCTTATTTCCAACTATTTACCGAGACGCTAGTGAACGGAATCTATTACGGAATACTGGTTATCGACTAGCAAGTACAAAGACCTTAAATAAGAAGTAGCACGGTGTGGCAACCATGCATATTCCAAGTAGGCAGCAGGAAGCCATAAAGCCCCCAACATTGGAGGTACTCCTTGAAGAGCTTTTTGACAATATGGTCGATGAAAAAATGGCTAACTTTTCTGATGCCATCACTGACGTGTTACAACTGTCGCCACAATGTCCAACCCGAGAGACCTCATTGTCGATGAAGTTTGCCGCGAAGAGGGAGAAGCATATGGATGGGCATGGACTGGGCCATATACCAATCATCCATGCTATCGGCTTTCGTATAAAGAGCGACGTGAAAGGAGTCCATCATCTTTGCCTTCAATGCCGACTGCCACATCAACCATCCATTCTTGAGAAGTTAGCCCCATGAACAATGCATGAGTGTACCAGCCCGATTCGAGCTGATTGTGGTCCATCTAAATGCCCATGTTTAGCAACTCCCTACATGGTCAAATTAAAGAAGCTGCAAAGACTACCTTTGGGGTCCAAGTATGTTGTAGCCACAACTCATACTTTGTCGAGAACCCTGAGTTGAAGAACAAGGTGATCTGCTCACTTATCTACATGTGTGAGGCTATAACAACGTTATCTAACATCAACATTTGGGAGAAGTTACTAAAAATTCAAACCAAATAGGGATTTAAATCCATCATTGACCGTTAAGTCATGTAACTCCTCTGTTGTTGTCAGTGCGTATGTTCTTTGCAGATGCTCTCATGGTTGTGGCGGTATGGTACTACCACATCCCCAAAACTCCCACCGGAAAGGGATGAGTGCACCGAGTCTATGTTTAAGCATGTCGCGTTCTTCATTGCGCTGATTCACATCACCCACAAATTCATCGTGAATGCAGACCATACAAGTGTAGAGCAGGTGTAGGTAACAAGGTACAAGTATGCTAAAAAGGGGTCGATTAAAGTGTGTGGCAAAGAGGATGAAAGGCAAGTGATGACTGTGATTGTGTTGTCCATGGACGGTGAGGTGTTGTTACTGCAAGTGTTGTGGAGAGGGAAAGAAATGCATGTTGTCCACACAAGGACGGCTCCGTATTTTGTGCTTCATACCCTTAGCTAGCATGTCATGCACACGTTCAATCATTAGACGATTGAAAAAACCATTTACAATTGGTTCTACATGGTTCTAGAGTCCTACTTTGTTCATAAGTGCAAGGAGAAGCGGCTCTCCCCCGAGCATGCATAGTTATTGTTGATCTTAGATGTGTGGAGGCATCATGATATATATTCATTCCATGCATTCGTCTTTCACGCGCTTCTAGTGGGTGATCCTCCGCTACATCTTAACGAGATGCATATCCAAGAGAAAGCAAACAGTTGATGGAGTGCATGATCAATTTAATGCCAAGGTTTCCACCACGTACGTGTCATGGATAAGTGAGCGGTTGTCCTAAAGCAACACAACCAACATCAGCATGCATTACATCAAGGATGCTACCGTTGGGTGGACGCAACGAGGATGGGACCACATGCAAGTCAACAATCACATTGTCCATAACACATGGGCAGCCAATGAGTTCACAAAGTGCTTCGATCCCGCATTCGCATCCTGAGCATGAGCAAACTACCTAAGCTTCATGGCATATCTAGAGATGCACGATTATGAGGACGAGGATGTTGTTTGTATGTAATCCACATGTTTTTTTTAAGATTGTGCACATCTCTTTGTCATTTCTTCTTTTCTTATCTTATCATTTTGGAATCTTTCTCTCTCCAGCTCTCTCTCTCTCTCTCTCTCTCTCTCTCTCTCTCTCTCTCTCTTGCTCTCCCCCCCCTCTCTCTCTCACGATTTCAAGCACGGTACGACTTGCACTTATAATGACTGGACAAAAATAAATTTAGTAGACATGACCAGGAATCTACAACAATTTTTATAGGATAGCAATCAGGATCCATGGAACAATACGCTAGCCACAATCTTATACATCATTCAACTTCATCTTAACCCAAAAAATTCCAACTCGTAGTCCAACCCATTAATTCCTTATCCCAAAATACGTATCTCATGATGAAATTAGAAAGCAGTAGGGTAATTACATCCAAAAGACCCATACCCGCCCTCCCGTATGATGTGAGATGTTTACAACACACATTTTGGATTTGAGTAGTGATCCACAAAATTCACTAGATCTCCCAGAAACATCTTATGAGTGGTCTTTCTGGCTATTTTTTTTGCCTAACCTTATTGAATCTTGTCACATGTGGCTCCAAGCCATTGTTCAATGCTTGTAGAGGGATGATAGTAACAAGTATATTGACCTATCTTTTCATCTACTTTTCTTCTCTGTGGTGTTTGACCGAGTCTTCATGATATTAATTAGGTCCAAATACTATTTTAATCACCACCCTCTCCTCATCACACGAGCTGGGTTTGAACCCAAAAAGTGGTGAATTTGAAAATACGATGGGTGCGGTATGTATATATTACTCTTGTTCTTGAATTCTCGCCACATTGTGCTTTGTTTTTTGTTGGTTTCAAACTTTTTTTCCTGATGTAGTCTAGCCCCTTCAAGGCTTTAAACAGATTTCGGTGCAAAACACCTCTTTGCATCATACACACAATTTGAAAGTGATTTTTTTTATTTTCACGTAGATGTGCTCAACTATAATCATATGTGAATGCCTCCCCCCACACAAGTTCTGATGACGTGAGAGAATGACATTACAAGAGATGCAAAATGCATAGTTGCACTACCACTTCTATGCTATTTATCTTATCTCCACATGCTAACATCTGATGGCTTAACAAAATATGCCAACAAAATCGTGGAGCAGTCCCTGTAATGTTTAAATCACGCGATGTTCAAAGACTTTGCACAAATAAGACAACGTCATCACCATATCTTCTACATGGCTAGTGCATGCTTATAACTTCAACGTGGAGTCTGAACACACCCTCCAAAGTTTTTGGGGGATGTCATTGTGAAGTGTTGTTTTGGATTGTGATATTGTAAATAATGGGCATCATCACACTTGAACCATCTTCTTGCCGACACGCACGATGATGTAGAACCCTAGAAATCATAAGTAATTTTCCCGCCTCATGTTTATTTATTGCTCCCAATGTTGTCATTGTTGCTAGCTAGAAAGAAAGGTTGCCATCTTGACCTCCAAATACCACTTTCAAACAAATTGCATAAAATTCGCTCTGCACTTTCAAACACCTTCAAGAAGTTCAGTCCAGGGCTTGTTGCTTAGACATAGGCGAATATCAAAACCTACATTTGTAGCAGTAAAAGGGTATTTTACTGGTGCCATATGCAGTACTAGATCGCGGTTCAAAATGCATAAACCATTGTTGAATATTGGTATTGCGATCTTCAAAGTCCCGATGACTATTGCGTTGTCCCTCATAGCGGGGGATATATGGGGTACAAATAGTACACTTGGCAAGATGATGAACCAGTAACGATTATGCCTATGTTACATACACATGCATGAATTGTGCATGCTCCAACAAGCGGAATTTATACAGCAAACAAGTGAAATATTCAAGAAAGACCGTTTGAGAAAGTTGGACACGTGTGTACTTTCTAATCAATGGTGTCTACTTTGATAAGAAGTTTCAAAAATATCAAACATATGTACACAATTTCTAGAGCTAAGCCTTAGTACTTCCTCCATGTACACGAGTCCCAAAACTACACTCGTAGACACATCTATAATAACTATCATCGCCAACTGCATGTCGACCTTCAAATTTCAATTCTCATCAATCAAGGGCATTTTGGCTACCTACCCCGACCCATGGTGTTATGTTCTTGACACTATGAAAAGTTGTGCCATTTCAAGAAGTCTTGACATAATTGTTGCAAACTATGCTAAAATTGTGACACCGTTTAGTCTACTCACAGATGGCACTGAAATTCTGTAGAGATTCACCTCATTTTGGGTGAAATCATCTTATTCTCAGCAGTGTTTATCAACAAAGCCACTCATGATTCGACGTCGTACGCATCGCTTGACTCGAGTACCCAAGATCACATGTGTGCCTCATTCTTATTTTTAGTTTTTTGACATGTGCATTCAACATTTGTGACATATGTCATGAAGGTGTAATCAACTATCAGATGCTCCCTATTCCTCAAATCGTCCTTTGATCCACACCTTTCCCGGTTCACCATCTATGCTTAGTCTGACACTTGGAATCATTGTACAATGTTACTAGAGGGACAGCTCGTTATTTCATCCCCTAGGAGACGCCCTTGTATAAGTCTTCTATGTATACTTGTTGCCCAGGAGACCATAGATCTCACAAAAACGAAAGGGAACAATACGAGTGTACTCAGCAAGGAGCAATAGTTTCTTGCATGGATATTGAGTGGTGCAGGATAAGTATCACGCAAATGGTAATGCTCTCCAAGCAGAACATGTAGGCACAAAATACTACATGAATCCAACACCTCCAACAACCAATCCAATGATGGGTCCCTCAGGCTCGGCGAACCCTTTGCTTCTGTTGTTCCCTGTTGGAATGGAACATGCTTTGATGGGAGGCATTGGACGAAAAGGTCACATAATTGGACATCTTTATAGGAATTTTTGGGACTTGAGAGCTATAAAAATCATCCACTCCAACAACTTACCATTGATATGAAGGAGTGGCATAATGTACATACAGAGAGAACAGAAAATTAAGAGAAACAACCATTTATCAAGTGAACCCCAAATCTAGCAAACACATCTGAAACCATTGGACCATGTAAATGTAAAGGACGGACCATACACATGTGGTTGACGCATTCGGAGGTATACTTCACTACTGCCAAGGTCAACAATGGATTGAAGAAATTTGACATCGTTGCCTTGCTTTGCATGGCTCAAAGTTACGTTGGAGATCTGATATGAAGACCATCCAAAGGTAGCATGAAACTAGCAAAGCCAGATCAATGGCTCAGGGGTTTACTCTTATAACGTCGGTTGTAGGTGTTCTTCCTCTGGGTGGATGAATCCGACATGACATGCTTCTTTTACTCCAGAGGAGAAATAGGGCGACTTCACATGCGGCTTCACATCCTTGCCTGCTTTGGCAAGCTAAACAAAAAAATCTGATGCACAAGACAAGCTTCAACGCATGTGTGAACAACATAGTGTGGCGTAGTACACATGATGTTTTTACAAAACCATCACTGTCAAGGAAATCATCCATTGCAAACTTTGTTTCTGTTCAAATAGCCACTTGAAATGTGACATTGGGCCATTGTAGTATTTACCTTTCAATATGTACTGATACAAATGATCACAGTAGTTGGTTACACTAATAGTGCAGACTAAAAAGCTCGGATGCAGGAATCCACAACTTGCGATTCCAAAACCACAATCGACATCGTGATGGCAAGAACCCACAGTCAACAGAAACCTTGTTTGTAATGGAGATCGATATCGTCAATCAATGTGACCAATGCCTATGCTTAACTTTTATGAAGCTGTGTCTCATCTCGCGTGATCGTCGAACGCTAAAGTGGCTACCTAAAAGAGGGAGAATGTGGTAGAGAAAAAGTGAGGAATCCTGAAATGGCCATGGGCAGAAAAGTAGACGATGAATCTCTTGTCCGGCAAAAGAATTTTACTCTGACCGATTTCCCATTTGAACGGCTCTCAATGTAGCAAGTGAAGATTCTTAAGATTGTAACGTTTAACAAGGGATATAAGAACAATCCAACGACCTACTTGCTCTTGTTGTAACTAAGGTTTACATAATCCTGAAAACGCTATCGGCATTACTAAATGGAGGGTATTCTCACAATTAGTTTTGCAGTGAGATAGTTAGGTCAATGGGTTTTTGAACCAAACAATGGGTGTGCAAGAGAAAACCTATCAATGGAAGACTGCAAATTTGTCAATTTTATGAACTACTTCTGTTGGAAATCAAATAACTACGAGATAAAATGGCACAGAGGACTTTTTTAACAAGCAATCACAAAATCATCTTTGGGCGGTTCTTCCTACACATGCACAAACTGTGAATGGCCCGAAACAACAACAATCTATAGCATTAATGGTAGAAGGTGAGACCTACTTCTGATCTAGTCACATGCGATGTAAGAGTACATGAATTCAGAGACAAGTCGTGATTGTCACACTCATGGAACAGACCCATTCAATGACCTTTTAATGATCACATCCTCATTGCAATAAAGCATGACATGCCAACATGTATGGTGAGAACAATTCTGACCTTGGTGTCTAGTTACAATAGCTTTAGTGTCGCTCGTGGAGATTGCAAACCTATGACTCATGCATGACTCGATTGAACCTCTTGAAGTAGGCATCACAAACAAAAGCACAAAAACATACACACACACACACACA
>SZWC01012917.1:42251-64591 GCA_023375785.1 Penium margaritaceum | reverse complement strand
GAATCCAAAAGATGATTCCAATGGTGATATTCACCAATGTAGGATGGTGGTGAAGGAAGCTAGTGCAACCATGCATCCATGTGTCCCCCAGATTTTCTGTCAGTGTACCTTGATTTCCTCAGTGTGTGTCAAGGATGATGTTAAATTAGACTACAAACTCTTGGAGCTCGCTTCATATCGGCCACAGTTGGTTGATGTGCTCAATTGGTCGTAGAAGCGACGACCACCAGGTTCATAGCAAAACTTGCTCCACAGCTTGGATGCCTAGTAGTTATTCTTATCATCAAGCAAGGCGCCGGGAAACTATGCGAGATGGCCTTTACCTAGCCAATTCATGTAGGGACTGCATTGAATGTGCACAAGAGCAGGTGAATAGTCAACGTCAGCATGTCTCTTCGTCTGAGTCATTGGGGGAGGAAGGCAAGATGGAGCTGTAAGTGAAACTGCTTAGGGTGCTACGTTGGCTTTCTAGGGGGTCAATTAATAGTCTGACGAGGTTCGTCAATGGGAGCTTCTAAATGACCTGGCATGGCTTTTTGCAGGTCAAATAGCGATCATGTGGGTCAGCATCATCCTTACCAGAGTGTTGTACTAAACATAGAAAGAACTAGCTAGTGCACAGGTTGCGGCAGTGGCATTGTTGATGCAGCGTGCGGGAACCCACACTCGTTGCTTGGTCTGCCCCCTTAGTCTACTGCACTAGAGTCAAAGTCTGAGAGCTCTGGTTTGTTACTCAAAAGTGTACGCACCAGATTTAGCACCAGAAAGTAGTTCGAATGAGGCAATGACCGGTTAGAAATGAAGAATGAGCAACTAACTGAGATCCCTCCCAGTTCTAGCCTCACCTCAGCTCTATGAGGCATGTTACTCAGAAAATCAGCCAACCAGAAAATTCCCAACATTATCCTGTCTGGCAGAATTTCATGGGTGAGCCCTACCAGACACCAAACAACCCAAAACTCGAGCGTTGTCCGTTTTCCCTAAAACCTGAACCATACCAAAGTAACCACGTTGCAAACGCATTCGTGCATTCAGGATCAACAAGAAAAATGGCTATGTGCAGTTACGGCTACCCGAACTTGGGTGCCGATTGCACTTCTCCTGAGAGCTATCTACGAGTACTGGTGACGTGACATCTAAGAGTTGCTGCCAATGATGCTGGTCATGTGAGGAAGTAGTGTCGGAGGTGCGAGGAGGAGGAGAACAACATGCTTGGCTTCACGGCGACATGTCCACTCCATCGATTAGCGCCCCGTCAGCACCAGCGTCCATCCAGTTAGTCATCTACACGAGCATGTACACAAGCCAAGAGGTCACTGTAGGAGTTAGTGAGGTAGTGTACGGACAAAACAACACCCCTCCGTGATCCAAAGGTGTTAGTGTACATGAACATGCAAAACATGAGCATGGGGAAGTTATGCTCCCCCATGCTCCCCAGTTCAACACTAATTACAAGAACGAAAGGAGATGAACCACATGTGGAACAATAACCCATGCAAGCGGAAGAGTCACACCACATACATTCTGGACAGCAATCCGATCATATTCACAGCCTTCTTGATTGAGTTGCGCTTCAACACCCTGGTGAGGAAGTCAGCCAACTATTTCATAGTCTCGATGCACAGGATATGAGCGTTGCTCATAATGATACTCAACATTGATGTGCTTTGTGCGTGCATGGTGGACACCATCATTGTGGGCAATTGCAGCGACACTCTCGTTGTCAGAGTACAAGATGATGGATGACACAGGCTGACGTAACTCACCTAACAAGCGATGCAACCACACACTCTCACATACACCAGCCTCCAAAGCCACATACTTTGCCTTTTCCATGATGCGTGCAACACACCCTTGCTTCGTACTACGCCATGCCACTGCCGTGCCGCCGATGAGAAAGATCCAACCAGTGCGGCTCTTTCCATCTGGGCTCCATGTCTAGTCCTTGTCAGTGTAGCCTACAGCCACCAAGGACGGCTAAAGAAGGAATGTGAGGCCTCGACATGGGATGGATACCACATACTACAACACGCGGACAGCTGCATCAAGGTACAAATGGTGTGGGGCTTGTGAGAACTGGACGAGGACATTCACAGCAAAGGCAATGTCGGCACGTGTGGTGGTGGTGCGAAACACGAGTGACCCGATGACGCGGAGGAACATTTGATGTCTACCGTTTCACCCAAGGTGCTGGCGTTAGTAGCCTTAAGTTTCGCCTGCCTGTCTGGGATCATCAGGGTGAGGCGTTGGGGACAGTGGTCAAGAGATCGGCAAAGCGGTGAGCGAGCTTCTTAACGTACACTGCCTGATGTACCCGCATGATGTCGCTCGTGAGATCGCGCTCAATGTCCATGCCGAGAAACACCTGCACGAGACCGAGATCCTTCATCTTGTAGGTTGCCTCTAGTAACTCCTTCACCTACTTGAGAGCGGCAAGGTTGGGAGACGCGACGAGTAGTTTGTCCATGTAGACGAGGATCGCATCAAAGGGAGTCGTAAGAAGAGTGATGAAACGTACCGGGTCTGCAGTGCTTCAGATAAAGCCGCCCTCCAGAAGGGTACGACTGATGTCGATGTTCCAAGACCGAGGAGATTGCTTGAGACCATAGAGGACCTTCCGCAGTCCCCAAAATCGGCACGTCCCATTCTCAAATCCAGGGGGCAGGATCATGTAGAGCTCCTCGCCATCGAGAGCACCGTCAAGAAAGGCGAATCTCACATCCATCCGGTGGAGCTCCTAACCATGCAATGCAAGTAGGTTGAAGAGTGCTCTGCTGGTGGTGAAACGGCCAACCGGGGAAAAGACCTAGTCGTAGCCAACTCCAGCAATCCAGAAGAAGCCCTTGGCGGTGAGCCAAGCCTTGTACTTGTCTAGAGTGCCATCTGGCTTCCACTTTTGGCAAAACACCCACTTCGTCCCCATGGCCTTTACGACCAAGGAGAAGCTCCACGAGCTCGTACACTGCGTGCTCGTTGATGGCGGTGAGCTCCTCTTGACAGGTAGCCTCCCATTGGCCTACGTCGGGAGTGGCACGGACCTCACGTAGGCTTTGTGGGTCGGGTGCCAGTGGGGACGGCCATGCCGTCAACACACGGGTGATGCAAAGTCCTGTAGGAGCCTGGGCTAGACTGGCGAACACCGCACAACGATGCTCCTGGGAGATGAGAGCGTAGCCCAGGGCCGAGCATGGGTGAGTGTCCTAAGCAACGAGGCCAAGGGTCGTGAGACCAATGACCTTGATGTCAGTCTCATGGCTCACAACAGTATGAGGGGAGGAAGGTGTGTCGACGAGTGTGCTAGAGGCTGAATGGGGGGCCCTAGTGCAAGGACCCGGGGATGGCACCGGCTTACGGGGCTACAAAATACCATAAAGAGCACCCGTGCTTCGGAGTCCTCCACTGGTGCGCCGGAGTACCAGTGACTACACAGGGTGTCCGGCGAGGGCGAGGTGGCAAGCCGGGGGTAGGCGCCGGGTTTGATTTCTGGGAACCGGTAGACATGGGCGGATCCACGGAGGTGGGTGCATCAGAGGCCGAAAGGGGGTCAACCAAGGAGTCAAGCTGGGGTGAGGACTCAACAGAAGGCTCCGTCTCTGACAGGTGTGCAGCATCGCTGGCAAGGGAACTGGGCAGCGAGTTGGACGATGAGGGAGGAGCATCCGGGCCATCTGATGCTGGGGGTGTGGATGCAGGCGGAACGACCTGTGACCCTGGAGCCTGGAGCGACAGCATGACAAGTATCTCTCCCACGAGATGACGACTAGGAAGACAGAGAGGAGGTAGACCGGACAAGAGGGAGGTCGTGAAAGAAGAGGTCCTCAAAGAACAGGGCATCGTAGGACACAACAACACGATACCGCGATGCCATCAAAGGCCTCAACCATCCATGCTGGGCACCTCGCAGCTGAGCGCGAGTGCGGCCGCACCCTATGCGGTTTTTGGTGTGACCGCGATGGCGAGTACATGGGGTAAACTACCGCCTATCTCTCCAGTCATGGGGTCCATCACGAGACATCCACCCTTGGGACACCATAGTAGAACGGTGTCTCCGAGCCCTGGAACTGCACCATGGCCGATGCTGTCCGCACCATGCATGTCGAATCCGGTTTTTCCAAAGGCTTCTTCTTTGAGGCCATGTTCTACATGACATGGGTGTCGAACTGTGTTCTCCATGGTCCCCTTCTCCGCCAGGCCAAGTCGTACACATTGTGGTGCGGTCAGCGAGTCGATCTTTGACCTGCTCGTGTCTAGGGGTGCGTCTCCAGCGTTTGGCTCACCGAGGACCAGCGGGATGGCAAGCTTTCCCCTTTCGGCCGTCTCTGCACCTTCATTGGTGTCTCGCGTCATTCCTAGGCCTGGAACTTCTAAGACACGGTCTGGCATCGCGTTTTTGTGTCCTACGATGCCCTGCCAAACCGGGTCTACGGTCCCGCCCTCTCCGGTATCATTGGGTCCTTTGCCTCTGCCAGAAGAGTGACGCGACCGGGAGAGGGTCCATGAGGTCCGAGTGGACAAACTCTAGCAAGTGGCAGGCCTAAGAAGAGGACGCAGGGTAGGAGGCTCGGTGCATCTTGCCCTCGGCGCAGTCGATGCACTCCAATTGGCAAGGTCACTGGAAGGTGGAGGGATCAAGTTCGAGCGTAGCTCAGTGCGGAGCATGCTATCAAAAACATTGGAGTGTACGTGAGAAAGGTGACGGTGGAGGAGGTGCAGGGGATGGGGGAAAAGAATACTGGTGAAAAACACATGTACAGTGGCGGACGAGGGAGAGGACATGGATGAAGGAAGTTGAGTGACGTGTTAGAGGTTGTCACGGCAGACCGCACAGAACATGACCTGACCAGGCTGACGAAGGGAGATAGTGCCAATGCCAGAGGAGTGACGAACATCCATGCTCATGAGATCGAGAGTCGTGAAAGATAGGAGGCTGAGTTCCAAACCCGGTACATACAACATATCGGTCATGAAGATGTCACCAGACGGACCACGAAAATGAACGACACAAACACCACGGACCGGCAAGATCGACCCGGACCCCGATCGTACAATGTGAATATTGCCAACGGGACCAAGCATGCTGAACGCTTGGGGACAGGACGTCATGTGACGCGTGGCACCGGAGTGGATGATCTAGGTGCCATCGGTGTTGCGGACCGAGGTAGTGACATGAAAGTGAGCATAAAAAAGGGATGCGGGAAGGGAGATGGAGGTCGCAAGCTATGTAGACGGGATAGGTACAAAAGGATCATGCCATTCATCCAACCATGTGAAATCATCCAAAGCTAGCTCCCAAGGACAAAAAGCGGCTTCTCCGAGGTCTCCTCGGAGGTCGGTCTCTGTCTGGTAGTGGGAAAATTCTCGGCTAGCAGTCACACAACTTGCAGTTCTGTGGGGAGGAGGCGTGATGCTGAGCAGTGTGATGATGAAACTATGTAGCTTGCGGATCCAAGCGGCGAAGTCGACGGGTGCCACGGACTATGTGTTCACAGCTCCGGACGGGGGATATGAGCTCTACTGGGATGGAGGTTGTGGGTAGTACACCGCCTGCGACGAAGTGTAATGTTGTTATAACTACGGTGGTGCATACGGCTGTGCTTGAGGCGGGACATACTGTTGCTGCTGTTGATGGAGAAGGGACGGCACAAGCTGTGGTCGAGGCTAAGGAGTCGGATGCGGGGTGGAGTTGGTGGTGGCCTTAGTGCTTCTAGGGGAGAAGGGAGTGCCGTGGTAGCAGCGGAGGTGCGAAGGCAGCGCTCGCACTGATGGCGTATGGCAGCGACAATGCGGGCCTCGTTAGTAGGGATGGGGCACGTGTACCGCTTGTTTGGCCACAGTTATGCTACGTCAGGGTAGTGCCACCAGAAGAAGACCGCTGCACCTTTCCCTTATCCTTCTTGCCATTCTTTCCCTTGCTCTTGGCGCTGCCGGACAAGGAAGTGCCGGGAGAAGTGGTGGAGGAGCCACCGGAGATGGCAGCTACGATCGCGGAAGAGCCACAACGCTGAAGCTACGTGTCCCTGTGCGCTTCCTCCACACTGAGGAAGAGGTCGTACATCCAAAGTGCCTTGTGCTGCCAACGCCTCAAGAATGGGTAGGCCGTAGGGGACGAAAATGTCTGTAAACTCAAGAATTTCACCTATCTTGATGGTGAGGAGGGTAGCAAGCGGGGGAGGTGTTGTTGTCTTGAGCCGGCACAGAATATCCTGTGCACAACACTAGTAGGTGGTGAAAGACTCCGACTCCCTCATGTGAAGGGAGCTGAACTCCTTCAAGAAGCTGACAGCTGCATGGCTGGAGGTGCTAATACGGTCGTGTCAACGTGTCCCAAGCCCGCCGGGGGTCAGCGCCGGTGTCGTGAGCGATGTCACTAAGGAACAGCTCTAGAGCAGTGCGTTCAACATCGGGCACATCGAGGAGGAGTGTGCGGACTGCACGGCTTGCCTCAAGCACATGCTCTGGAACGGTGTTGTCATGCAGAAGAGTGTAACACAGCCACACACCCTCCCCCATGTGTCTAGATACGATAGAGCACCTCCCAAGACTTGGAACTGCTCATCCCCGACGAGGGTAGGAGGGGAATCGAAGTCCTTGCGCCGAGGGAGGCCGGCCGCTCCAGCGCCTAGGACGATAGTAACCGTATGCTGCTGTTGCTACACTTGTTTTTGCACCGTTGTCTGTGCTATCGCAGTTAGAGCAGGACCAGGCTGTCCGGAGAGGGTAATTTGGCTAGTGTTGGTTGCGGCAAGCATTTGGCACAGCTGATTGACATGGTGCTGGAGATACGCTATGGGGTCTGCAGTGGGCGGGTCAGCAGAGCTATCCAAAGTCCCGATGACTTTGTCCTGGCTGGGCATTGTCACTGCTACTC
This sequence comes from Penium margaritaceum, assembly GCA_023375785.1. Lineage (NCBI taxonomy): Eukaryota > Viridiplantae > Streptophyta > Zygnematophyceae > Desmidiales > Peniaceae > Penium > Penium margaritaceum. The sequence goes on along the minus strand of SZWC01012917.1, from coordinate 57,723 downwards.
AGGCCGTGGACACCTCCGATGCCACTACGGCTACTGCTACCTACAACTACGTCAGTGACAGTTGTGGCTACTTCTGCCGCAATAGTCGTTGGCGCTGTTGGTGTTGGTGTTGCTACTGCCACTGCTACTACTGCTGCTATTACTGCTAGTACTGCCAGCGCTACTGCTGACAGCGCTATTGCTTCCACTGTTGTCGCTGCCGCTGCTACTGCTGCTGTTACTACTACCGTTGCCACTACTGCTACTACCGCTGCTGTTGTTGACGTTGCCGTTGCTGCTACTACTGCTACCGCTGCCGCTACGGCTGCTACTACTACCACTACCGTCACTACTGCTACTACTTGTGCTGCTACTGTCGCTAGCACTATTGTTGCCGCTCTTGCTACTACCGCTACTACTACTACTATCTTGTTTGTTTGTGTTGATCTTTTTTTTTGTTGTTTTTTTGTTTGCTCCGTCTTGTTCGGTCGCTTGGCCTCCAGTCGGCGGGCTGAGCGGGGATGGTGGCAAGGTTGCCACCGCTGCCTCGTGGCGGCCGCTGGGGCCACCGGTGCTACGGCCGCTACTGCTGTAGTCACTTCTGTGATCGTAGCCACGGTTATCGCTACTACCACCGCGACGTATGTAGCGGCTACGGTCGGTGCAAATGCTACTACTGCTGCCGCCACTGCGGCCGCTGTTCTTGTGGTAGTGGTCGCAACAGCTGCTGTGTTTTCTGCTATTGCTGCTGCCGCTGCCGCTGTCGCTGCGACTGCCGCTGTCGGTGCCGGTGCGGCCGTGGCTGCTGGCGCAGCTGTTGCTATCACCGCTACTGCTCTTGATGCCTCGCCGCTACTATTGCGGCCACTACTACTGCTGCTGCTGTCGTTGCTCTTGTTACTGTTGCTACCTCTGCTACTGCTGCCGCTGTTGCTGCTGCTACTACTGCTGCGGGTCACTCACACCTCTTGTTGACGTAGCCATGTGTGTCGTCGTAAGCAGGTTGCCTGACATCGCTCTGCTGGCCGCTCACCTCTGTGCGTCAAACGTGGGGGTCAAAGCTGCTGGAAAACATATGGTAGCATTTCCCCTGACCCAGTGGTCGTGGGGAAAATTCTGATGCCGCCACCAGGCAGGTCACTGCTGCCGAAAAAATTCTGGCAGCATTTCCCCGACAGTGGCGCGTATGGGAGGTCCGTCGGCGTAGTCAAGAACCTGTACGCCTCTGCTGCTGTTGTTGCGTCTGCTGCGCGTCTGCTCTGATACTAAGAAAGAACTGGCTAGTGCAGAGGTTGGGGCACTGGCGTTGTTGATGCTGCGTGCGGGAACACACGCTCGTTGCTTAGTCTACCCCCTTAGTCTGTTGCACTAGAGTCTAAGTCTGAGAGTTGTAGTTTGTTATAGAAAATTGCACGGGCCAGAGCTAGCACAAGAAAGCAGTAGGAATGAAGTAATGATTGGTTAGAAATGAAGAACAAGCAACCAACTGAGCTCCCAGTTCTAGCCTCACCTCAGTTCTGTGAGGCTTGCTAATCAGAAAATCAGCCAACCAGAAAATTCCTAGCATTATCCTGTCTGGCAGATTTTCGTGGGTGAGCCCTACCAGACACAAGAAAACCTGAAACCCGAGCATTGTTAGTTTTTCCTAAAATCTGGACCATACCAAAACAACCACGTTGCAAATGCAGTCGTGTGGTCAGAATCAACAAGAAATATTGCTACGTGGAGTTACGGCTACCCGAACTCGGGTGCCGAGTGCACTGCTCCTAAGAACTATCTGAAGGACAGCTCCTAGCAATGCTGTCGCTAGCGTGGCAACACAAGCCAGCTAGCTAACTCACTAGCACACACAGGTGGAAGTGAGAACAGCAAGGGGTTGGCTAGGGACACAAACACAAGTGTCAGAAGCTGCAAAAGTTGAAATATGCAGAGAGGAATGACAACTGAGGACTGGCCAACCTAAATAGTGCCACGAACCTAGTGGATGCACACACACACACGGCGCACAACGGCGCTATTTTTCTAACAGGACAAAACAGTGGCAAAAACACAGTTTTGGTCACAATTCCCTACAGACACGTCAGAACGACGAGCCGTTTGAACCAGAACGGCCACGTCGACGAGATCTACATCCTGATAGGCTGCACGCCTACGTGCTCTGACACAGCACGAGTCTACAAAATACGGAAGTCTTCTGGGTGCCCGTCGCCACCGGCTGCCGGCCTACTGCCGCCGTCGCCAGTCTCAGGGATCTGCACGTGAATGGACATGAGCCGAGGGGTCACCGTAAGCTGTGTACGCCACACACAACAACAATCTCCCATGACCGGAGGGCGAAACACGTCCATGCACATGCAGACACTGATGTTGTATAGAGCAGGAAACGCACAGCCGCTGCAAGCAGTAGGCACAGCACATACAGGGTGGCACATGAGGAATCAACCTGCAACAGGGGTGGGGCAGAGTCCAACGGAACGTGTGGCCGCATGAAACTTCGAACGACCCAGAGCCTTGGTCAGAAAATCCGCGCACTGCCTGTCAGTGCTCACGTGGATGACTCGGATCTCACCACGATCAACCAGGTCACGCACGAAGTGATGCTCGACATTGATGTGCTTCGTGCGTGCATGGAACACACCTGAGTTTTTGGCGATGGCCTCCGCGCTCATGTTGTCACACTGGAGAACCACGGGGGGAATGGACTGACGCAGTTCACGCAACAGACGGACGAGCCAGACACATTCTGCTGCACCGGCGCCTAGGGTAACATACTCTGCCTCAGCAGTACTGCGTGCGATACAGCCCTGCTTCCTACTTCGCCAGGACACTGCAGTGCCTCCAATGAGGAAGATGTAGCTGGTGCGGCTTTTGCCATCTGGACTCCACGCCCAGTCGCTGATTGTGTACCCATCGAGCACAACAGACACCTGCTCGCGAAAGCACAGGCCAAAGCGTGCGGTGGACAAAATGTAGCGCACACACCGGACTGCGGCCTCCAGTGTTCGCTGGCGTGGAGCCTGTGAGAACTGGGCGAGCACGTTGACAGTGAAGGCAATGTTGGGCCGTGTCGTGGTGGCCAAGTACATGTTCGAGCCGATGACTCGCAGGTACAGGGTCACATCAACTGGCTCCCCCAGGTCCGCTGGGTCATCGACCTTCAGGGCGGCCTGCCCCTCAGTGGTCATGGGCGTGGAAGCCGTGCGGACGGCCGCGAGGAGGTCGGCAAAGCGCTCCCCACGGTCTCTGCGTAGCGTCCCTGATGGACATGGAGTGTGCGACGAACACGGTCGCGCACGATCTCCATCCCCAAAAAGACAGAGGCCTCACCAAGATCCTTCATCTTGTAGGCCGAGGAGAGAACGGCCTTGGCAGCATTCACTGCTCCCAGGTCGGGCGAGGCAATCATAAGATTGTCCATGTAGACGAGGATGGCAGCGAGCGGTGCTGGGGACTGTGAGATGAACAGGGATGGTTCAGCATCACTGTGAACGTACCCAGCGCGTCTCAGCGTGCTGGTGATCTCCTGGTTCCAGTAGCGCGGTGACTGCTTCAGGCCGTACAAGGCCTTCCGCAGCCGGTACACGCGACCGGTACCATCCTCAAAGTCAGGTGGCTGGACCATGTAAATCTCCTCCTCAAGATCCCCATTTAGGAAGGCATTGTTGACATCCATCTGATGGAGTTCCCAGTCGTGCTGTGCCACCTGGCTCAGCAACGTGAGTGTGGTCGTCACCCGCCCAACTGGGGCAAAGGTCTCGGTGTATTCCACTCCAGGGACCTGAGAGAAACCCTTTGCTGTCAGGCGCGCCTTGTAGCGCTCCACAGTGCTGTCTGGCTTAAGCTTTTTGCGTAGAACCCACTTGGCCTTGATGGCCTTGCGGTTCTGTGGTAAGTCCACCAGCTCAAAGACGCCGTGCTCGCGGATGGCATCAAGCTCAGCCTGGCAGGCAGTGCGCCACTGCTTAGCATCAGGGGCCGACAAGGCCTCAGGCAGACAGGTGGGATCGGGAGCCAGCACTGGTGCACTCCGTGTAGCCAGGGCATATGGTGCAGAGGGAGGGTCGATCGTCACCATGGACTCAACGGCGTCACGAGCAAGACCGCGCTCATGAGCAAGTAGTGCCGCACCAGTGGCACAGCCAGGGTGAACCTCAGCAAGGCCGCGCGCACTCAGGCCGAGGACCTTTGTGCCCGGATCACCGCTGGCGACGTTGCGCGTGGGGCGCAGGCGGAGATGTCCTTGCTGCTGACTCACATGCCGGTGTGGACCGCACGGCAGGCGTGCCACTCGAGGCTGGCGTGGCATCACCAGCTGGGGTCAGGCCCACGGCAGACGCAGGCGCGTCTGTGACTGGAGACAGGGACAGCTCAGCGCCAGACACGGATGCGGACGCAGGATCAGACTGAGCTTCAGGGTCAGACTCAGTCTCAGACGCGGAAACAGACGCAGGATCAGGCAGAGCCGCGGACGCGGAGGCAGACTCGGACGCAGACGCGGAAACGGGCGAGCGCAGAGAGTCAGGGGCAGAGGAGCGAGCCACAGACGGGGCGGGGCAGGGGGTGCCGATGGGCACAACCGCTGGGGACAGCCGCGGGGGTGCCGGCAACGGAGTGACCGCACTGGACGGGGGCACTGTGCCAACCGGACCAGGAGCCTCCCCCACACGACATGGACAGGAACACCCAGGGGCATGAGCAGCACGTAGAGTGTGGATGCGAGCAAGGTCGCGGAAGGCGAGATGCTCGAAGAAGAGAGCGTCACGGGACTCCACGATGCGGCGGCGCTCGGGGTCCTAGAACTGCCAGGCCTTTGACCGCGGGGCGACGCCAACGAAGGCGCAGAGGCGGCCCCGCAGAGAGAGCTTGCTCCCCTTCTGCTCTGGCGTGAACCAGACGCAGGCAAGGGAGCCCCAGACACGGGCGAGGCGCAGGTCTGCTCGACGCCCATACCACAACTCGTAGGGCGTGCGGTGACCTGGGAGGGGACTGTGGGGAATGCGGTTCCACACCCAGGTCATGTATGCCATGCCCTCAAAGGCAAAGGCCTCAGGCATGGCACTGTCGGCGCGCATGGCGCGGACCGCATCCTCCATGGTGCGGTTCCAGTGCTCGGAGACAACGTTCTGCTGGGGGGTGGCGGGAGCAGAGAGGTTGTGGAAGACACCGAGCTCGGTGAAGGAGCGTGCCATGTCACCGAGGTACTCACCGCCATGGTCTGAGCGAAAGGTCTGAAGGCGGTGGGGAGACTGGCGTTCGGCCATGACCAGCCAGATGCGGACCGCAATGGCTGCATCGCTCTTCTGACGCAGGCTGTAGACCCAGCGCATGCGCGTGAAGTCATCAGTCAACGTCAGGACGTAGCGACCGCGGTCTTCCTGAAACTCGACAGGGAGCGGATCCATGAGGTCGGAGTGGACAAGCTCCAGGGGCCGACGAGCCCTGGAGACAGACGCAGGATAAGTATACCGGTGCATTTTTCCCTCAGCACAGGCCAGACAGTCAGTCGTGGGCGGCGCCTCGAAGGACGCTGCATCAAGACCAAGAGCAGGCTGAGTGCGGATCAGCCTATCGACAGCCTCCAGGTGTACATGACAAAGACGTCGATGCAGGAGGCGGTGGTGTTCGGGGGACAGAGCACCAGCGACGAAAACACGGGCAGCGGAAGAGGGGGGCAAAGGGGGTGCACTCGCCGAGCACCCAACAATGTGATACAGATCATTGACGACCGTCCCACTGAGGACGGTCTCCTCGGTATCGCGCACAAAGATGCGAGCATCGGCAGCCGTGTGCGTGACACCGAGGCCCATCTTGGTGCAAGCACGAACAGACAGCAGGCTGAGTTCCAGATCAGGGACAAAAAGGACGTCGGAGATGTATACGGGACCAGCTGGTCCAGTGAACTGCACAACCCCAACACCCTGGACAGGGACCTCATGGCCAGCTGCAGTGCGAACAGAGCGAACAGCGCAAACGGGATGCAAGACGACAAAGGCGTCACGACGACACGTCATGTGATGGGTGGCACCAGAGTCCACGACCCATGTGGCATCTGTGACCCGTGTACAAGGGGCAACGTGGCACTCGAATCGGAACAAGGCGCGGCAGCAGGCCGCTCGGTAGGCGACGCGGCAAGATGAGCAACGGAGCGGACATGAGACGCATGCAACCAAGACGTGTCATCGGGTCCGTCACGCGCACACGGCTGGGCATGGGGGCCACCACAAACATCACCACGCAACGACACAGACAGTCCACAGGCAGTAGGACCCCTCGACTCAGGCAACTTACTCGCACCTCCCTGAGATGAGCGTAGGGCGAGAAGCTGGTGAAGCTCGGCGATCGTCCGGTCGAGCTCCGCGAGCGCCTGGTCGCGAGGATCAGCGGAGGAGCCTGCTGTGGCGGCGGACTCCTCTGGGACGGCTGCGGTAGTGGCGGCCGAGCGGGCAGTCGCACCGGACGTCTGGCGCATGCGCGCCTCGTGCGCCTGCTGCAGCCCACGGGTGACCTTGGCCCAATCCAGTGGGCGTCCTGTCAGGCGAGTGCAGTCGGGATAGCGATGGTCACCACCGCAGTTGAAGCACACGAGGCGACGTCCCGTTGTGCTGCTAGAGCCGCTGCTGCTGCCGCCGCTACTGCTGCTGCCACCACCGCTGCTGCTGCTGCTCCCGCCGCTGCTGCTGCGGCTGACATTGCCAGTGCTGGTGCCGCTGCTGGTCCCGCCGCTGGAACCACCACCCGACGCTCTGCGACCCTTCTTCCCCTGTGCTCGAGCCGCCGTTGCTGTAGACGGAGGGGTGGGCGACGCGGCGGCAACTGCAGCTGAAGCGGTGCTGCGGCGAGCGCGGTTCGCGGCGTCCATGCCTGCCACATCCAGAAAGTGGAGAGTGGCCCAGCGTAGCAGGGTCCCGTCGCTTGCCATGTCGCGAAGCAGCGTCTGGTCGAAGTTGCTGAAGACGCGCGCGTAGTCGGGGTGGATGCCGTAGAGGATGATCTGGAGGGCGGAGTATTGCGCAGGAGCGTCGTCCCCAAGGTCCTCGTACAACTGGATCGCCCGACGCCATTAATCGGCTGCAGACTCCTGAGCAGTCTGGCAGAGGGAGTTGAAGTCGGTGAGGCGGTGGGATGTCAAAGCGAAGGTGGCGCCCTCAAACAGAGTGACGGCCAGTACCCATGCCGCGCAAGGGTTAGCTCCTGAGCCGGTCAGCGAATCGCCAAGGAACCGACTGAAGTCCTTGGTGAAGTCCGGGGCAGCCTTCATCAGGCCGGAAGTTGCGCGGACTGCCATGTGTGTCTGAGCGGGGTCAGACGCCTGATATGGTGCGAGGTTGTAGGGGAAGAATCCCTCGCTCATGGCCCACATGCGAAAGCATGGCTCCCAGGACTTGAAGTCGTTCCCAGTCCGGAAGACGGGCGGGTCTGACTCAAACCACTTGGGTGGCTTGACCGTCGGCAGGGCAACGGCCGAAGCCACTGCGGGGCCAGGGATCGAGGAGGCAATTCCCTTGCCCAGGCGGGCCTGCAGAGCCAGCTCCTCAAAGCTCAGTGGGCGGCGAGATGAGCTCGGGTCATCGTTGGAGCTGGAGTTGGTGCCCTGGAGGGCTGCATTGGCCTCACGCGCTCTGCGACGCGCCTCCAGGCGGATGAGGCGCGCTCGGAGCACCTCTTCCTCGCCCTCCTCGCCGGAGTCGGAGAGGTTCTCCGCGACTTCATCACCATTACCGCCGTGGACAAGGTGGTCCTCGCTCGGGTCAGTCGACGGACGCTGCTGCTGCTGCTGGGGCAGCAAGCCCCTGATCATATCCTGTAGTTCGGCCACCTGCCTCGTCAAGGTATCGTGGCTCTCCGCCTGTAGGTCCTCCAGTGCGCGCACTAGGCACGCTAATGTAGTCGGGCTCGGCGGCCGCTGCTGCTGCTGCAGCAGTGGCTGCTGGTGTTGTGGCGGCGGCTGCTGCTGTCGCTGCTGCTGCTGCAGTAGCTGCTGTTGCTGTAGTGGCGGCTGCTGCTGCTGCTGCTGCTGCGACCGCTGCTGCCGCTGTGGTGATGATGGCGGTGGTCGATGTTGACCGCTGACGGCGATGCCCTCGGCAGCTGCGTCGGCAGCCATACTGGAGGAGGTTTGCTTCGGCATGACATCCGGTTTCCTCCCCTGTTTTCCCTTCCGCGGAAGTCCTCCGCGGAGCGTCTCCACGGAACCGCCCTTCCGCGGAACTTCCTCCACGCGGAACTCCTCCGCGGAGCGTCTCCGCGGATACCTTCCGCGGTGAACTTCACCACGGAAGCTCACCGCGGATCACCGCGGATCACCGCGGATTACCGCGGATGTCCGCGGAGTACCGCGGTTTACCGCGGTTCACCGTCAATGACCGCGGTCACCGCGGTCGCGCGGTGTAGAATATGGCGGGCTGCTGAGGTCCGCGGTCGACACGTTCCGCACTCGCAGCTCCGCGGTCGCAGGTCCGCGGCGAGCAGCGCCGATGTTTTCCTGAACGGCCGCGGAGGTGGAGCTGCGCGGAGGTGGAGCTGCGGCGGAGCTGTGCGGATCCGCGGAACACCGCGGATCTGGACTGGCAACGTCACCACGAGGTGGCAAATGCGGAACGCCGAGTGCCTCCGCGGCACTCGACGCGTGTTCCGACGCGGTCGCGCGGTTGCCGCGTCCGCCGCGTATGCTTTGTCACCGCGGATCACCGCGGAACGACCGCGGAACGACCGCGAATCGACCGCAGAATGACCGCGGATTGACCGCGGATTTTATAAAAAGCGGTCGAAGTGGTGGTGGGCCCTCCCAGGACCTCCCGCCGAGACCGTGGGCACTGCTGCTGCTGCTCCTCAAGGCAACGGCTGCGGTTGCTCACGACTTCTTCGGCCGCTGCGTCTCTGCTACGCAGCTATGCGAGCACTGGCTCGCCGCTCTGATACCATGAAGGACAGCTCCTAGCAATGTTGTCGCTAGCGTGGCAACACAAGCCAGCTAGCTAACGCACTAGCACACGCAGGTGGAAGTGAGAACAGCAAGGGGTTGGCTAGGGACACAAACACAAGTGTCAGAAGTTGCAAAAGTTGAAATATGCAGAGAGGAATGACAACTGAGGTCTGGCCAACCTAAATAGTGCCACGGACCTAGTGGATGCACACACACACACGGCGCACAACGGCGCTATTTTTCTAGAAGGACAAAACAGTGGCAAAAACACAGTTTTGGTCACAATTCCCTGCAGACACGTCAGAACGACGAGTCGTTTGAACCAGAATGGCCACGTCGACGATATCTACATCCTGATAGGCTGCACGCCTACGTGCTTTGACACAGCACGAGTCTACAAAATACGGAAGTCTTCTGGGCGCCCGTCGCCACTGGCTGCCGGCCTGCTGCCGCCGTCGCCAGTCTCAGGGATCTGCACGTGAATGGACATGAGCCGAGGGGTCACCGTAAGCTGTGTACGCCACACACAACAACACTATCTATGACTACTCGTGATGTGACAACTAAGGGTTGTTGCCGATGGAGCTGGTCATGTGAGGGCCTAGTGTCAGAAGCGCGAGGAGGAGGAGTGTTGAAGTTCGTTGGCCACTCACAACTCTGTGCCCTCTTGCCTCTCACACTGTGCACACACTCTGTACAGATTAATTGACAATGGTTCCTCCTGGGAAAGCGTCCAATGTGGCTATCATGGTTGGAGCCGCTGACGCCATCAAGTTGCTCCTGCTGCTGGACCCAGGAGTACTCTCTGGCATCGCCAAGACCATTGCATGAATCTTTCTGACTTTCTATATGACTCTCAGTGATGCGGTAGATGCCTGGGCTCGTACACTCTTACTGCCGTGCCCTGCTTCGTGTTGCCTTGCCTTGCATGTGGAGAGGGAGCTGCATATTTCCCGGGTGCTGATCCTCAGGGGGCCACCGTGCCGGTTCTGACCGTGCATCGGTGAGAAGCCGCCACCGGTTAATTCCGAGTGGTCGGGCTCGACCCCCGGGTGGCGGCACTCATCCACTCGAGCTCGTCACTCGAAGTGGGTGAGCGCTCACCGGTTCTAGGTTCGCTCGCTCCCCCTCCTCTCACTTGTCTTGGTGAAGTGTGGNTCCTCGTGAGTCCGGCCGGTTCTCCCACCAGCCACCTCACTGGTCCGCAGCACATCTGGGTGCTGCTGCCCTCTTCGCTCCCTCTTTCTCCCTTCTTCACACCTGGCACCCAACGCCACCGGCTGTCTCAAATCTCTGGAGACCCGTGGGTGTCACGTCGTCTCTCCACGAACACTGCTCTCGGCGGTGTCTCCTGCGCATCTCCACCCAGTTATCGGTTGCATCTGCAACACCTCAGAGCTTCTTCTCATGGACCCCGTGACCACTCCTGGCCACACTTAACTGCCCCGGCAGTCCGTGACTCTCGTGCACCCCTTTTGGGTCCTCTGCAACCCTAGAGCCGTCCGCAACCCATCTCCTAGCTGCTATCGTGCACTCTGAAGCACCCACTACTTCCCTCGGCCACTCTCGGCTGCTGCTGCCTACTCTGCGCCTCTGCTTATTGTCTGTACTGCAGCCGCCTGCCATCCACTCGGCGGGTCCTGCCACATTCCTCTCTCACCCGCGGCTGCATCTGCAGCCACACTAGGCACCCTGGATTCTCCGCCCTCTGACGGACCTCCGGACGAGGACGTTGACTCCACTCCCACTGCAGCACACCACGCAGAACACGGACGTGAGGACACCCAAGACAATGACCCTCCTATCCCGCTTTGGGTTTGCATGTTGGATGCCAACTATTGGCGAGACGATGTAGAGAGAGTGGCAGAGGCTCGTGAGGTAGAAATCAACCGGCAAGTCTACTCTCTGGACGATTTACCACCATCGCCTCCTCGCCATTCAGTCATGCAACCTCCACCTGGATTCACACCTTCCACAGCTGCCTCCACCGCCAACTCAACTGCCGTTCCCTCTCCAGCTACTGCTCCATCTACTGAACTACCTTCAGTACCGAAGATTCCAGGCGTCGTCCCTGTACTGCAGGTCCACACCGACTCCATCGGCCTCGCGGGAGCCATTCTTGACGCAGCTGCAGGAGCTGCAGCTACTTTTGCTACCATAGCCCGTGCTTGCATGGCTCCCACCCAGACAGCCGTGGGGCGGGCAGCCGACGCCTACTCGCACGCAGCAGCCTCTCTCACACTGCTTGCCGCTGCCGCTGCAAACATTGCCACACAGGTCACCGCAGCAGCAGCGTCTCTAGCCACTGCTGCATCATCCGCAGCTGACGCAACTTCTGCCGCCGTAGGCTCCATCCGAGCCTCCACATCAGCAGCCGTCTTGACACCTACTGGAGCTCCACGTGAGCTCAACTCTCACGTCACCACAGGGGTGCTCATCGCCTTTGCATCGGCGGCCGTGGCAGGAGCCTCCGTCACCGGTCTTCTTTGCCTGACTGTAGCAGCGGCTGGGTGGGTGGCGGTCCTCTTCTCCTCGGCCTCAGCAGTGGTGGCTCCCCTCTTCACTCTGCTGCCTCGTCACTAGCTCGGTGAGAACCTCCTTTTTCTTTAGGCTACTACTTCCTGCTCCCTACCTGTGGTGTCATCCTCTCTAGCATTTCCTCATCCCCTCATCATGCCTGGCCCAGAGGATAAGCTAGAGGCTCTGCAGGCCGCACTTAGTGAAGCACAGGCCGAGCGCCGAAAGGCACAGGATGAGCTTGATCGTGAGCGTGACGCACAACAGGAAATAGCTGCCACAGTAGCTGCATTGGTCATAGAACGTCTTCGTGATGTACCAGCGTTTACTGCAGCTCTTACTGCAGACCAGTCAGGGTCCACAGACTCGTCTGTTCCGCCTGCTGGTGGCGTTCCCAACGCCTCCTACCCTGCTCTTTCAGCTGGGGGGGCATCAGTTCGGTCTCTCCCACCAGCGCGCCAGAAAGACTTCGAGACGCCACCACCTCAATTCACCACGAAGCTCACCTTCACCTCCTGGGAAACACGCTTCAGTGCTTGGGCCCAAGGTGAGCTTTTGTGGGAGTACTACTCTCCAGCCAAGGCACCTTTTGTGTCGCAACCGACGGAGGCTGCCCGTGCTGTTCGGGCGCTCATCAACGCCGGACCGGAAAGTCTTCTGGACGACATCGGCACGTACAATGCCGACCCTATCCGAGGCACAAGTGCAGATCCAGTCGGTGCCTATGCACTCATCCTCCGCCGCAAGACAGTAACTGGGCATGCCGCCCAAGGCGCTCTCACTGTTCAGTTCAACACATTGCAGATGCGAGCGGATGAGACTGTAGACGAGTACTGGGCCCGCAGCTTGCGGCTCCTACGCGACCTTGGGAAGGCTGCACCAGGTCCCCTCTCGGCCTGTCTTTCCATTGTTGCTGGTCTCATTCCTGAACTATCCGATCTTTATCTCCACGTGTCTCAGGCTGAGCTTGAGCGCCTTGCATCGTCTCCCGTCCCTGCTGATGCCCCACCGGGCATTGGTCCTCTCTTTGACTTCACTGCTGCACGCCTCACCGATTGGTGGAATGCCCTCCAGAACAAACGCATGCATCGTGCGGCCATTGCTGCCATTACCACCTCCTCACCATCCTCCTCTACTGCAGCGTCTTCCACCACTTCCTCTTCCCAGGCTACAGTACACTCCACTCAGGCCTCCAACCGTGGAGGGAACAGTGGCTCCGGCCCCGGCCGCGGCGGGGGCCGACAAAGTAAAGGGCGTGGGGGTGGTCGTGGGGGCAGAGGCTCTGCCACATCTGTCGCAGACGTTACCTGCTGGAACTGTGGTGCGGCCGGACACTCGGCGCCCAAGTGTCCCGCTCCACGTGACGATGCACGGCTTGCATCATCCATGCGTGTACACTGGGCGCGCACCGGCGTCACAACCTCATCATCCGCAGCTGCCATGACTGTTTCCTCTTCCTCCTCTTCCTCAGCCCTGGCCACCACACTCGCTCCTCTCTTGCCACCACCGTCATCTCCCACCACTTGGGGGTGGGTCCCGCCACCGTCCGGCCCTACCCACTACGGTCCCCCATCCTCACACTATTCAGTCCCTCAGTGGGGACGGGACGATGGTCACTACTCCGACCGCTCATCAGACCGCTCCTCTGACCGCTCGTCCGAGCGTTCTGATCGCCGGGACGAGGAGCGCGCCCTCGAACGACGACTTGCCGAGCTTCTTCATCTTCGCTCTCAGGGAGGTGAGAGTGTGAGTGGCCGTGTTTCTGTCTGTGAGTCCGACGCCAGTCTTCGTGGTTCGTCCTCTGGGGCTGTTCAAGGGGACCTGCCTGATGATCGTGCATGGATTGAGGATTGGCAGTCGCACATGTTACCTTCTCGTCTTGGTCATTGCTCGTTGTCCTCTGCACGTGGCACCGTGGCTGTCTGTTTGGCTCTCCCCTCCACACGTGCTTCCCCTGGCCTATGGATCATTGACTCTGGAGCCACTCACCATATGACCTCTTGTCGTTCTCACTTTGTGTCCCTTGGGCCCGTTCAGTCTGTCCGTTCTGTACGCACTGGATCCGGCCAACTTCTTCCTGTCCAAGGTGTTGGTGTTGTTCGTTCTGTTGGACCTGGTGGGACAGTCTACCTTCCCGACGTTTTGTACGTCCCTGACCTTGAAGTCAGTCTGCTCTCTGTCACCACCCTTGACGACCAGGGCATGGACTTCTCGTCCAGCCGCGGCCTTGCCTCTATCTCTCTTCGTTCCTCCGGCCATGTCGTTCTTCGTGGTGTGCGCTGTGATCGCCTGTTTCGTGTGCCGCTCACGTTCTCACCGTCTTCCGCTGCGTCTACATTTGTGCATGTTGCTCCTTCACTGTCCCCAGCTCATACTGAACTCCTGCATCGACGCCTCTGTCACATTCACACTGCTGCCATCCATCGCCTTCTGCGCCTCCAACCTGCACATGGCCTTGACCCTGCCACCTTCTCTCCACCCTGCTCCTCGACCCGCCTGGACTGTGCCAGCGGCAAAATGCATCGTTCACCCTTCTCCACGTCTGAGTCCACTACCACTCATCCCCTTGACCTGGTCCATGCTGATGTCATGGGGCCATTGCCACATGACTTCCTTGGGGGCCTTGGCCGTTACGTCCTGTGTCTCACAGATGACTTTTCTCGCTACCGTTGGGTGTTTGCCCTACGACACAAAAGTGAGGTCACCGACGTTATTGAGTCCTGGCTCCCCCAGGCCGAGCGGGCTTGTCTCCGGTCCCTGCGCGTGTTTCGTAGTGACCGTGGTGGTGAGTTTTTTGGTCCCACGTCCCGCTTCCTTGAATCCCGTGGTGTCCGCCTTGAGTCCTCTGCTCCGTACACCCCCCGGCAAAATGGCGTGTCTGAACGCTGGAACCGCACTCTTGCGGATGGGGTTCGCTCCTTGCTCTCTGCGTCTGGTCAGTCCCCACTCTTTGCCTTTGAGGCCATGTCCTACATGACTTGGGTCTGGAACCGTGTCCCTCATGGCCCTCTCCCTCACACTGTCACTCCTTTTGAACGCTGGACTGGTCAGCATGCAGATCTTCGCCTTGCCCGTGTGTGGGGCTTTCTAGCCTCAGTCTGGGTGCCTACTGATCAACGTGATGGCAAACTGTCCCCACGTGGTCGGTTGTGCATCTTCCTTGGTATCTCCCCCTTCTCGAAGGCGTGGCGATTCTGGGACCCTTCTCGTTGTCGCGTCATCGAGTCTCGTGACGCCCTATTCTTTGAGCATCTCTTTGAGCGTGACACATCCCGCTTTGGTGGGTCCCTCTCTCCGCCTGTTCGGGGTGGGGGTGGTTCTCCGCCCTCTGGTGGGCCTGGTGGTCTGCCCTCTAGCGGGCCTCCTGGGCTCCCCTCAGTGCGTCCCTCGGACCCCACTGCCTCCTCCTCTCCTGAGCATAGCACTCCCTTGCCTGGGTCCCCCTCTCCTGTGTCTCCCTCCTCCACTGTCCCGGTGTCCTCTCCCAGTCCAGACCCTGGCATCCCCACTGCTGCCTCTCCTGGCTTTCCCACTGCTGCTTCTCCCGCAGCATCGTCCTCTACCTTCCCACTTGGTGCCGTCTCATCACCTGTCCCTGTTGAGCCAGCGCTTGCCTCCTCGCCACCTCGTTCTGCGACTCCCCCTGCCTCTACGTGTGCTCCTTCCATCCCCCCAGTCTCACCCTACACACGCGGAGGGCGTCTCAGGGCTCTTCCCTCTCACACTCAGCCTGTCATTTCCGGTGACCCCGGTCTTCGCGCCCTTGGTCTCACTGCCTCGTGCCTGTTCGCATCTGCGTCTGTCGTTCATCCCAGCACCGCACTTGGCTACTCTCTTATCGAACAAGAGTTCCACTCTGCCTTATCTTCCTCTGTTGCAGGCTATGTTGCCTCGTGCTTTGCTCCTGCTGGCCTCTCTCCTCTTCCCCCAGAACCACTGACTGTCCAGGCAGCCCGCACTGCCTCGGATTCTTCGTTGTGGGAGAAGGCCATGAAGGCCGAGCTCGATGCACTGTCTGAGCACGGTGTCTATGAGCTCGTTGACCTCCCACCG
>SZWC01012917.1:3874-24085 GCA_023375785.1 Penium margaritaceum | reverse complement strand
GGAGGAGGAGGAGGAGGAGGAAGAGGAGCGGGGGGCGGGGGGCTGACGCGGCACGGGGTTGGTCGTGATGCTCACGACAGGAGCTACCGGCTTCAGCCACCACTGCTGCTCTTCATTATTTATTTATTTTTTCCAGTTTTCTAGATGGTCCAGGCAGACACCACTGCTTCTGCTGCGGTTGAAGCGCTTTCCCGAATGAGGGCAGTGTGGCTTGTGACGCCTACAACCAAACAAGGACCGACCAAAGTAGGACGGACAGAGCAGTGACGGTCGAAGCGAGCAAGAGACCAAGGGGGGACGGACGGAGGGGGGTCAGACCCAGGGAGCCAAGGCTAAGCAAAGGGCGGACCACCTCCCTAAACAATGGCTCCAGCGGCAGCTTCTGCTGCTGCACTCTCGAGCTGCGACAGGAGGCTGCAGCGGCTACCGCAGTTACCTTCCGTTTCGTTCTGTTCTGGCTGCGGAGAAGTTTGAGTATGTGCGGCTCGGTGACGTCCTGCGACTAAGCCTCGAACGTGCAAGAACGTGCGTGATCGTGCAATGAATGACAAATTCTTACTGAATCAAAAGACGTCTGCCGGCTTGCTGCCCGCGGGCTGACAGCGAGGTACACATGCGGACAAAACTTATGGAGGGGTTCCGAAATAGACTAAATTAGTTTTAGGTTCGAACTATCGTTTTGCGCGCTTATCTAGAAAATAAGCCGCGCGTGCGAACGACAATAATTAAACAGTCAGACTAGTAGTTATGACTTTATTTTGCTGTTTCGATGGATTTGAACTAGCAGTCAGACTAAATGTTCAGACTTCAAACTACATGATTAGAAGAGTTGCCGTCGCGAGGGATTGAACCAGTCTGGACCCTTGTTACGTGCGATGACCGAACGTGTCGCATGCATGACAGCGACTTCGATGTACAAAAATGGGTCTTTGACCTTTGTTGCACCTTATTGAATTGTTTTATCTTATTCTGAGACGTTTCAGACATTTAGTTCATTTTATTCAACCATTAAGTTGATTCTTCGAGTCACGTCCTTGGGTACCCAATTAGTGAGGATGAATTACGTAAGAAACTGTGAATGATGCATGCGAACATTTTCACACATCATCATCATGATCAACAGACCGGTGCTCATACTTGCATTCCATATGCCATTCCATCCCTCATACTTGACAAGGTAAGATTGCTATTGCAGTTGATGCTAACATATGGGTGCAAAGCTTCTACCATGGCAAAAAATACAATTGATACACGATGAGGGTTACGAATACCACAATGTGATGTAATACAGAGAGATTAAAACGACTTCTATATGCAGCGTCATACGGTGGTAAGTCACGACTATGAAAGGTTAGATATTTCTCCAAGACACCGAACACTCTCTTGATGACGCTACATGTAGAATGGGGCACATTATTGAATAACTCGTCTAGACGTGGTGATCATGAATGATGAAAGTCATATCCATTGTTATGGCGGTCGACAGAAGAAGAATGAGCGGAAAATAGCACAGCTTGGTAGCACGTCATGTTGAGATGGTGGAGGTCGTGGGTTGAATTTTTGCAACAAGCTCTGGAAGAATTGGCACGACTATGAGCCCTCACCAAACCAACAACGGTAAATACGTGCTTTCTAGAGCATAAGTGAGCATAAACCTACGAACCTCTTTGCATATTAGCGCGTTGTGCGCTAAGCTCTGTGATGCAAAGACAACAAAAGAGAAGTACGATGTGTCACTTCATATGATTGGAATATTCTTAGACCTCTTACGGTTTCATTCATATTAGGCAAATTACGGAAAGCCGCACACAACCACAAAGATGTGCATGCTATGAAGGACACCTTGGCAGTCTCTGAATCACAACCTATAGTCTCATCAAAACACAACACGACACTTTAAACTCTTTTCTTTCCTTTCATCTTTCTATCTAAAAGTTTTCCCTTGCTACCTTGTCTCTCTTAATACATTCTCTCTATCCTAGTGCATAAAGTTACTTGAACAAAAAGTGAAACTACTCCTCTCCCACTCCCAACTATGCTATGTTTGCCTCTACTATATCCACACCCTCGGTTCCCGTAACCGCATGCGCCATTGCTTTAGCCTCTCGCACCTCTGCTCCATCGGCATTCTCTATTGCTGCAATTCCACGCGCCATTGATCCAGCCTCTCGCGCCTTTCTTGTATCTACACGCGCGAGGCCCGGAGGAATATGGGAGAGGAGGAAGAACAAGAAAGCGTTGAAGGACACAACCTCTGTGAGTAGCTGGCACAGAGGGAAACACAAGGGAATAAGATCAACACAGCCAACACTTTGTCAGAAGTATAGGACTTTAGAAGAGGGGAAAAAGGAGACAGAAGATAGGAGCAACGATTTTTGTAATTTTTTACTACATGTGAACACCATGAGCAAACCCTCACCCTCATGGCCAAAGGTTGTCCATTGGTTTCAGCAACAAAATACGAGCAAGGAAATGGGACCAGTAAGAGAGTGGAAATAGTCTAAGAGGGCGTAAGAACACAAACACCAACATTGACAAGTCAGTCAGGATGACAAGAACGAAGAGTAAAATGATGGTAGTAGTGTTGAGAACAACAAAGAAGAGACTGAAGACAACAACAAAGACGACTGCGACCATGGCAAGGATGGTGCCTATGGTGATGATAGCGACAACGTCAACGATGGCGATGGCGGTGACGACAATGATAATGAAAACGACGACGACAACGACAATGATAATGAAAAAAACAAAAACGATGATGATGAGAATGAGGATTACGATGACAATGATGATGAAAATGACGATGACAAGGACGACAATGACAATGTTGATGACGACAACGACGGTGATGACAATGACAACGACAACGCTGACGAGACGACGACGATGTCGACTATGACGATGATGACGACTACGACGAAGACGACTACAACAACGATGAAGAGGATGACAACAACGATAATGACACTGGCAGCAACGGTGGCAACAATGCCGATGACAACGCTGACAATAAAGACAACGACGACAACGAAATTGACAACAACAACAACAAAAACAATGACAACGACAACGCCAACAACAATGATAATGACAACGACAAAAATGACGATGGTGACAACAACGATGGCAACAACAATGACATAAGCTATGGTAGTGGCTGCGATAACGAATCAATGATGACGAGGTAACAAAGATGTCAAGAGAATCTACTATATCAAGGGCAGCAATATGAAAAGCTACTCAATTCTGATGATGACATCCTAAAAGGAAACTTTATGGTTGCAAGCCAATGAATTACAATGAGTAAACAATCACAGGAAAAAATGATAAGGGTGATGACAACAACAATGGCAGCAAAAATGATAGAAGTAGCATCACCGCCACCAACCTGAAACGCCTCCTGCTTGTCGCAAAACGTACACATCCCAAACATCACTTCTACTCGAGCGAGAGGATCGTTATGAGCATCGCCGTCGTTGATGAACCCACCACGACCACCGTTGCCACCTCTTTCTAGATGGCGTAAGATGCTCTCTAGGCTCGTGTGAAACTTCAAAATCTCACGGCAGAAGACAAGAAATCTCGCGAGAAGCTCCGTGAATTCAGTCCATGGAGGCTTCTACCTACTGTAGGCTTGGATCCGAACTTATTATGCATTTTGTGCATCTCTGGTGACAAAAGGTACTCAAACTCGATTAGAACCATGTGTAGCAGGCCTTCCAAGTCTACTTCTGCTGCTTTTGTTGTGAGAGTGGTTGCACTAGTAGGCGTTGATCTTCCTCTTATAGCTATGACAGCAAATGGCGTGTCGATCATAGTAGCTTGTAGCAGCAACAACAACTACTTTGCCGCTGCATGCCTGAGTGCAAGCAACTTGTGCAGGCGGGGAGGGAGTTGGAAGAGTGCAAGGGTGTGCATTGCTGTTGTCGATGGTGCTGCTACGCCACTTAACACCGTTGATTTTGTGAGACAGGCAGCAAGGGCTAGGACCCTTGCTGGTAGGATCTTTGGGTGATCAGCAGTGCAGCAGGTACAATAGCAGGGCAAGGGCTGGGAATCTTGACTGAAATCTTGATTGATACAAAATACAAGTATGGTACATGGAAAATCCTAGTCAAGCTAGGCTAGCACAGCTCCTGGCCCATAGAGGGGCAACGCCTTGCTAGGCCTTGTAGGCCGTCGTGGCAAGGGTCTTGGTGCAGTCTCCAGGTTGACTGGCCTCCACGGTAGCCTCCACCCAGGTTGAAAGGCCTTGCCAGGCTTATTGGGGTCTTGGAGGGATCTCCAGCAAAGTCTTGGTCAGGGCTCCAGAGGCTTGAGCAGAGCTGAGTTCATGTAGAATACTGACATGCTGAGATGAGATTGAACTGAGAGGAGCTTCTCCTTTTATACCTGTGGTCCTGGCAAGTTGACCACCTGAAGGAGAAGCTTCCTTCAGGTGGTTCAGGTCAGCTGCCCCTTGTGCCCTGAAAGGGGGAAGCTTCCTTCACGAGAAGCTTCCTATAGTAAAGATTTGTTACTAGCACCTGAACAGGATCAGGAGGAAGATTCCTCCTTGAGGAAGCCTGGGCAGGTGTTCAGGTGCAGCTTCCCCAGGAGGTTACTTGTCCTTCAGGCCAATTTGTGTTAACCATTGATCCTGCCATGCTGCTGCATCAGGGTCGCCGATCAGGTGTCTCCTGAAGCTCGCCTTTGACTTGCTCATGCCAATTGACTGGCCCAGGCTCCTCGCATGAGGATGCTGATGCAGTGTAGTCCTGATGTTCAGGTGCATGTCGCCTGCCCAGTCAGCTGCGATGTTCCCTGACCAGGGTGGCGGCGCAGTGCTGTGTAGCGAGTAGCTCCCCTCCTTCCCAAAGCTAGCTAAGGGCGTGCGCAACCCCCTTACGCATGCCAGCACTCTTACAGTACACTCCAGGCCCTTTAGGAACCCTTAGGGCTAGTTTCCATGATTTCTCTGGCCCGTCCTGGTGAATATTCCCAGTAGGCTGTGAACGCGAGAATTTACTGAAAAATCCGTATCTTTCCGTACAAAGCTACGATTGCCATGTTGTCTGCGCCTACTCCGAGCTTAACACCAGCACATTAATCGCACCACTCAACACTCCCCCTTGATTGCTGCGGTGGTGATTTGTACCGTGTCACTCATGCGTGCTCCTGAAAAATTCCTCGAGTGACTCCCAGAAATCTTCGTCAAGGAAATGGAGCCGAGTATCCTCCTCGGTGAATGGGAAATGCAGAAAATTGTCGATATCTACTTTTGCACTCAAGGAAAAAAGTATTTTCTCTTGAATCGGTGCCGGGGTCACTTCCTGACCTATTTTTGGGCTTTCGGTCAGTGATTTCTACAAGTTGTCATACCCAAAAATTGTCCGGTCGAGTTCAGGCCATTCGAGAAAATCTTCGCTTGCCTCATGCAGAAGCAACTCCTCATGTTGCTCCTTGCAACGGGGTTCTGCATGATAGCCTTGGCCCCCATGCTCCTTCCTCCAACTTTCCTGCTCTATTTCAGGTGGAGAATCTTCTAGAAAAAAGATTTCTGGGTCGTCTGTTGACATTCCAGCCGCAGGAGCCATACAAAGGCCATTGGCTTAGTGTGAAGGGCGTCTAGGTCGTTTTCAAACATGAGCAGCTTACATGCAACAGTAACAGCCGTAGCACTATTGATTTCCTGCAAGAAGACCCCTTTCAGTCCCAACTGTCCGCTGCTTGCCGAGTGAGAACCTTCGTTCTTGCTCACTTTGTCCGCGGTGGTCGTTCGCGCGTTCTTCCACCAAATGTGGGGCGCGTCTTCCATTTTCGCAAAAGGAGGAAAGGCCCCGTTTCCTTCTGCTGGTGTTGCGTGCATCGGACACAGCTTCGCTGGTGAGGCTGTCTCCGTTCCATAATCGAGGAGGCATTGAGCGCAGCCCCCCCTCATCTTATCCGCCGTCGTCTTTCCTTTGTCGAATACGTCTTGTCCTTTGCCGCCGCTTTGTTTCTTGCTCGCAAGTTGGCCACGCTTAGCGGGCGGGCCCTCATCTTGCCCGCCCTTGCATGCTGACGTCAGCAGCGAGGAGGCAACTTTGCGAGTGGCTACGACAGCCATGGTCGCTTGCTCGCTGCCTTGCTGTCTTGTTTTGATTATTTTTTCTTTGTCGCATGCTTGCTTCCTCTTCCTGATTGCCGCGACCGTTCCGACTTCACAGCCGCGCTAGCTGTGCGAGCTGCTCCAACTGCTCCGGCTGCTCGCTCGGTAGCATCCCCGAACTGGCCGCGGTTATTCTGATCGGGTAGCTGCGCTAGCTGCGCAAGCTGGACCTGGTGCCCCGCCTGCTCGCTCGGCTCCTTGAATATTTTTCTTATTTTTTTTTCAGAGGTCGAGAGGTTGCTCTTGACCATTTTGAATGGCGAAGCATGATTTTGTAGTTGCGGCAGGTTTATTTTTGACCGCGAGGATTTCTGCTGCGCCGGCGGGTCATCCGTTAAAAATTGGAATCTGTAGCTGGCTCTCAAACTGTAGTTCCTTTTTAGCAGGGAAATCCTGCTCTTGTGCTGCTGGGGCTATCGCAATAAGCTGGAGACCACCGAAAACATTTTGTTGTTCTGGTGGAGCCAATTTTGCAGTTGCTTTTGCGAAACGCCCCGCACCATCTATGGTGCACAAAAGCCACGTTGATTTGTTGAACGACGATTGGCTGCTTCAGATTTTTTCGCTACAGTCGATGGTATCTCTTGGACCATGAAGTACGTCAGATCCGTGTGCGTAAAGCAGGCTTGCGCAATGGCGGAGCTGCGTGTGTTCGACTTCCGTGTTCCCTCCACGACCGGCCGCTTCCGCATGTACTACGAGAGGGCGTTGGAGGTGAGACCACACCACTCCGCACACCTGTAGAACACGTCCTTCGGGACGCTCTTTGTCAGGAAGTCAGTTGCTTGGTTTGTTCCTGACACATGCACTAGCTCAACCGTGCCGTCTTCGACTTTTGAACGAATCCAATGCCCAAGAATGTCAATGTGCTTTGTTCTACCTTGGAATTTGGTCGAGTTTGCGAGGTCAATCGTAGACTTGTTGTCGACGAAAAATTTCGTCGGCTAAGTTTGAGCGAATCCGATATCTTCCAGGAGGTTGCGCAGGTACGTGACCTCCTATGCATCTGAAGTAGCTGCCACGTACTCAGCTTGAGCGGAGCTGAATGTGATGAAGTTCTGTCGCTTGCTGGTATAGGAAACTGTTGCTCCACCAAGCAAGCACACAAAACCTGTGGTGCTTTGACGATCTTCCTCTCTGCCCTCAAAATGGGCGTCGATGTAGCACTCGAGGTCGAGTTTATCAGTCGTTCCAAAGAGCAAACTTGCATCTCCTGTAGTTTTGAGGTAGCCCAGAACTTTGTCGAGCTCCTTGCATGCTCCTTCTGTACACATCTCGTTGCCGCGTGCCAAGTTGCTTATGGCGAATTGCAAATCTGGCCGTGTGCAACTTGCTGCATGCATCAGTGAGCCGACTCTGCCGCGATAGTCATTCGTGCTTCTCCACCTCTGTCCCTTATGCGTCAACAGCTGTTGTGACAGAGCTGTTGGCACGTGTTGATCTGGGATGTTGAAGCGTTCGCAGACTTTCCTAGCGTAGGTCTGCTGGCTCAAGCGAAGCGTATGTGCTTCGCGGTCCCGTTTGATGTTCATGTCCAGGTAGAACTCAAAGTTGGGCATGAGTGTCACACTGACTTCCTTCGCCATGGCCGTCGCTGTGGCTTTGATGAATTTTTCCGACGGACCTATGATGAGAAGGTCGTCAACGTAGACCAGCACGTAGCAGTCTGGCTTTGAGTCTGGTGATGGTCGATGTAGGAAGAGGTAGTCGTCGTATGCTGAAGGCTCAAAGTCTAGAGACTCCAGCACTGCTTGCAGCTTCCTGTACCAAAGTAGGGGGCTTTGTTTCAGTCCATACAGACTCTTCACGAGCTTGCATACTCTACCACTCCCGTCGTCGTACCCCTCTGGTTGCTTCATGTAGACGGTCGTATCCATCTCACCATGCAAAAAAACATTTTTTACGTCAAGTTGCTACACCTCGTAGTCCATCATTGCTGCAACTGCCAGCATGATGCGGGCTATGGTGTAGCGGCTCACGGGAGCGTAGGTGGCGAAGAATTCTTTCCCCTCAACTTGCGTGAACCCCTTTTCCACAAGGCGAGCCTTGAACTTGTCAATGCTCCCATCGGCTTTTGTCTTGACGCGAAACACCAGCTTCACCCCCACAGGGCAAGAGCCGGATGGAAGCTCCGTAAGCTCCCAAGTCCCTTGATCCATGATACTTTGGTACTCTGTGTCAAGTGCTGCCTTCCACTGTATAGCATGCTCGCCTTGCAGAGCTTCTTTTAGAGTCTTGGGCTTAGGCGGTAGCTCGCTTGCTGAGTCTAGAGCCGCGAGGTGCGTTGTGGTGAAGTCCGGTAGGACATCATCCACCTCCTTGTAGATGGAGCTGGCCGTCACAGCCAGATTCGCTTCATTAATCTCCTACTCTTCTTCTTGTTGTAACTGCTGTTGCAGGAGGCGCGTGAGGCGCCCCAGATGCCGAGCAGCTTCATTATGTGGTTTCCCCGCCGCATGCGCACCATTCTGCATTCCCATGGCCTTAGTTTTGTCATGAGGTACTACGAGCGTCTCATGATCACTGGTGATGCTTCCGTCACGGCGAGTGCGAAAGTCACACGCGGGGCCACCGGCTGCTCATCCGTCTTCTCCAGATCAAGAAGGGTAAGTGGCACACTATCAGCTTCCCCCTCCTATAGCGTCTCCACGTAAGGATCGTAGAAAGTCTGGAGTAGAGCAGGCTCTCTAGACAACTTAGTCTCCCAAGGAGAGCGCGTCAGGATCTTAAAGAACATAGCATCTCTGCTAGTGATGATGCGATTGGAGTCTATGTCGTAGAACTCCCACACCTTCATGTTAAAGCTTTGTCCGAGGAAAACCCCCCATGTTGCTTTGTCTGCTAGCTTTCGCCGGCGTTCCTTTGGGACATGGAGCAGGGCCATGCACCCAAAGGTGTGTAACATGGAGATGTCAGGTTTGTCATCGTGCCATGCCTCGAAGGGTGTCATGCTCGATAGCGACACGTGTGGCACGCGGTTCCGCACCCACACTGCTTGCCGGAGTGCAAATGGCCACCACGAGTTGTCGAGCTGCGCACCAAGCAACATCGACTTCAACGTCTCTTGCATTGTGCGGTTTGCTCTCTCTGCCACGCCATTCTGTTACGGTGTGTATGGCGTAGAGAACTGTTGTACGATGTCGAGATCCTCCAGTTGAGTGACAAACTCTGTGCTAGTGTACTAGCCAGCACCATCTGAGCGTAGAACCTGTAGTTTTTTGTTGCTTTGCCTCTCGGCCATCGCGAGCCACTTGAAGAAGCATGTTGGGGCTTCATCTCTTGTTCGGAGAGGATAGCTCCACACCATCCTTGTGGCATCGTTAACGAAGAGCAGAAAGTAGCGATGCCCTACGTAGACTGTGGCCGTTGGTAAAGGTCCACAAGTGTCGGTGTGGACCAGCTTCAGCTTCTGGCTGACGTCGCACTTCGTAGCCAGAGGAAACATCTGGCGTGGCAGTTTGGCACGCACACAGTCTTCACAAGGTTTTTTTGCTTCGTTACTGCCGCTATCCTTGATATCAAGTCCATTCACCTGTTCGTGCTTCTGCATTGTCTGTATGGTTTGGTTGCTGACGTGGCCGAGTCATTTGTGCCACAAACTGAGGTCTGCGCCAGTCACCTGGTGGAGACTTGCTGCTGCGAAGGGCGTATTTGGCCTTGTCGTTGGAGCTGGTGCTGCAAAGTCTAGCTCTATCATGTCGTGTCGAAGAAGGCGACCTTCAGCAAAGGTCTCGCCTTCACGGCTCTTCAAGGCGACATGTTGACCGTTGGTGACGATCCGAGCAGCCCTCTTCATCAACTGCCCAAGTGAGAGGAGGTTCACCACGATCTCAGGTATGTACAACACGTCCCCAAACTTGACGTGGGCGCCGTCGTACCCAGTCATTGTCATCTTTCCTTTGCCCAAAACAGGCACTTGCCGCTTGTTCGCAACGGTGACAAAGCCTTTGGACCAGGGTTCAGCTCGTGGAGGCAGGCCTTGTCATGGGTGATATGTGAAGTGCACCCACTGTCAAGTTACCACACATAGGTGGAGCGTACCAGCTCATCACTCTGCTTAGTTGAGAACTAGAAGACAGATCCCTTGTTGTCAAACTGCTTCTCCTTGCCTCCATCCTGCTTCTTGGCCTCTATGTTCTCGCCTTTCTCTGGTTGCTTCACATTATTACAAGCTGCCTTCTTCTCCCCCTTTCCTCTTGAGTTGTTGGCTCTGTAACGTTGTTGTCGCCTTGTTTGCTCCTCATCCCACATCCTTTTCCTGCACTCCCACTTCATGTGCCCAATATTCTTACAATAATGGCACTCAACTGCAGGAGGTGACCCTGCATTCTGGCCGTGTGCACTTCGGGTGCTAGCGTTCGGTCCTGAGTGGGCGGACAACTGGGTGGACGCGGAGTTCCTCGTGGACTGGCTGTTCTGCGAGGGTTGAGCAGTGGCCACGGCAGCGCTCACACCTTGGTAAGTCGCATTGTTTAGGATTCTCTCCTTCTCTCTTGTCAGCTGCCGGTCGTGTTGCTCTATTAGAAGCATCTTACAAACGTATGCTTCTTTGAGCTCTACTTCATGCTTGAACTTGAGTACCTTCCGGACGTCGTCCTAGTCCCCAGTGAGACCGTTGAGGAGAAAGGCCACAAACACAGGCTCAGAGACAAGAGCATCTGTCACCACGATCTGATCGCGAAGTGACTTCACTTTCTTTATGTAGGATTCGATGTTGTTGAAGCCATTGAGGTTGATGTGCAACAGTTCCGTCAGGAGGTGAGTTGTGAAGGTTGAATCGCCAGACATGTAGGTCCGAAGGAGGTAGGACCAAGCGTGACGAGCTGGCTCAGCAGTCTCCTCATACATCCGTATGGCTTGCTAGATACAAGGAGTCAAATGGTCTTCCAGCACCATGAATGCAGCTCTGGTGAAGTAGTTGTACTCAGCCACCACGCTAGGCGGAGGCGTGTAGTAGGCATTGTAGAACTTCCAGTTGCCGTGTATCAGGGCCGCTTGTTTGAACTTGTGCGCCCAGTGCGGGAAGTTCTCGCCATCGAATTTGTCAACCTTCAGCTTGTGCACATGTAGTGAGGCTGCTGCTTGAGGCACACCATCCTCCAGGCCTTGGTACGATTTGCCTTGTGCTGCTGCATGTGGGAGTGGCACAAAGCCTTGTGCCATTGGCTGCGACCCTTGTGTTGGTGCTACTGATCCTGCATAAACTAGTGCTGGTTGTGCCGCAAAGGGTTGCGGTCCCAGTGCTTGGTGCATGTGCTGGTAGTATGCCATGGGTGGCACCATCGGGGCGGGTTGTGGCTGTTGAGCCACAAACGGCTGTGGCATGCCTCCTTGTGGTGCTGCTACCTACTGCACTTGTGGAGACATGGCTGGTTACACGACTAGGGGAGGGCTCACCTTAGGCAGATGTGTGCAGGCGATCCTTGTGAACCATGTCGCCACTACATCTCCTGCTATTGTTGTAGCTGTTGCTGAAGCTTTTGCTGTTGAAGCTGCTGTTGCTGAGCCCATGCCAACTGTTGCTGAAGTTGTGCGATTTGGGCTGCTTGAGCCGCATGTGATTGTTGTAGCTGTTGCGTCTGTGATGCTTGAGCTGCATGGGTAAGCTGCTCCTGTTGACGTAGGAGCTCTTGAGCGGAAATCCGCTGCCTCAGCGCCTCCCTCTCTTGCTTCCCAGCTTGACGTGCTGCGGCTTCTTGTTGTGCCATACGTTGCGCCTCCTCCGCCAAGCGTTGCGCCTCTACAGCTTGGCGTTGTCCGTGGTCTACGAAATGGCGTCCTTGCTCTTGGCCCATGCGCATGCCATGCAAAACTGATTGGTCATCAAGTGCAAGAGAAGCTGACTGAGCGTTCTCTTCTTCCATGTTGCTCGTGATTCTGTGAGGTGGAACGCCGCTCACGCGCGTGAAGTGGCGTCACCTCCGCCTCTGGCTCAGCACTTGTACAGGGCTAGTGGAGAACGTCTCCACTACCAACGTAGTCTTCTGCTGCTACTACTACAAACTGCTGAGAGCACCGCCTAGAGCTCTGATACCATGTTGATTTTGTGCGACAGGAAGCAAGGGCTAGGACCCTTACTTGTAGGATCTTTGGGTGATCAGCAGTGCAGCAAGTACAATAGCAGGGCAAGGGTTGGGAATCTTGACTGAAATCTTGATTGATACAAAGTACAAGTATGGTACATGGAAAATCCTAGTCAAGCTAGGCTAGAACAACTCCTGGTCCACAGAGGGCCAACGCCTTGCTAGGCCTTGTAGGCCGTCGTGGCAAGGGTCTTGGTGCAGTCTCCAGGTTGACTGGCCTCCAGAGTAGCCTCCACCTAGGCTGGCAGGCCTTACCAGGCTTATAGGGGCCTTGGATGGATCTCCAGCAGAGTCTTGGTCAGGGCTCCAGAGGCTTGAGCAGAGCTGAGTTCATGTAGAATACTGAGATGCTGAGATGAGATTGAATTGAGAGGAGATTCCCCTTTTATACCTGTGGTCCTGGCAAGTTGACCACCTGAAGGAGAAGCATCCTTCAGATGGTTCAGGTCAGCTGCCCCTTGTGCCCTGAAAGGGGGAAGCTTCCCTCAGGAGAAGCTTACTATGGTAAAGATTTGTTACTAGCACCTGAACAAGATTAGGAGGAAGATTCCTCCTTGAGGAAGCTTTGGCATGTGTTCAGGTGCAGCTTCCCCAGGAGGTTTCTTGTCCTTCAAGCCATTATGTGTTAACCATTGATCCTGCCATGCTGCTCCATCAGGGTCGCCAATCAGGTGTCTCCTGAAGCTCGCCTTTGATTGGCTCATGCCGATTGACTGGCCCAGGCTCCTCGCATGAGGATGCTGATGCAGTGTAGTCCTGATGTTCAGGGTGCATGTCGCCTGCCCAGTCAGCTGCGATGTTCCCTGACCTGGGTCGCTACGCAGTGCTCCGTAGTGAGTAGCTCCCCTCCTTGCCACAGCTAGCTAGGGGCATGTGCAACCCCCTTACGCATACCAGCACTCTTACAGTACACTCCAGGCCCTTTAGGAACCCTCAGGGTTGGTTGCCATGATTTATCTGGCCCGTCCTGGTGAATATTCCCAGTAGGCTGTGAACGCTGGAATTTACTGAAAAATCCGTATCTTTCCGTACAAAGCTCTGATTGTCGTTCCGTTTGCGCTTGCTCGGAGCTTAACACCAGCGTAGTAATGGCACCAACTCAACAAACACTACTACTAGGATTGTTACTGCTACCATCATGGGCATAGAGGTAATTCCTTATAGTCAGCTTGAAATCAACAAGAGGATCACAGTCAGGCGATTTCAAGGTGTCTTGAAACAAGAGCGTCAATAGAGAGAGACACTTCTTCCTGTCTCCTCCTAGCAGTGAAATAAAAGGAACGCGATAGGTTCATGTTTCGGGCATGACAAGGATCTAGCAAGTTCAATAGCATGGAGGAGGAGGAGGAGGAGGAGGAGGAGGCGGTGTCGGAGGAGGAGGAGGAGGAGTTGGAGGAGCGAGGGAGGGATGACGCTGAATCGGATGGTTCATTATGCCCACCACATGAGCCACGGACTTGAGCCACCTCTCCAGCTGCTGCAATTGGGACGCTTTCCCGAACTAAGACAGTTTGGCGCCTACCACTGAACGAGCAAGGTTCAGAGCAGGATGGACGATGCAATGAAAAATGAAGTAAGCTAGGAGTAAGTCCGGACGGACGTAGTAGGGTCGGACCATAGAAGGAAGGATCCATTCAAGATGGACCACCTACTGAAACATAACTTCAATAGTAGCCCCTGTTGTTGCACCCTCCTGCTGCAGCCAGAGGCTGGAAAAACGGCCATAGGTGCCTTTACCAAGACGAAACACATCGGCTAGCGCGAGCATCTAGCTCTGGAAAATCACAACACTAGCTGAGCTGAAGACGCATGTTTGAGAATTTTCTACACTTTAATCGGATGAAGTAGAAGTTAAGGCAAGAAAGATACCTTGGGAAAAAGGAGGCTAGGAAGCTGATCCTATCCCACACAAGGATTGCTTTGTGTAGAAAGTGATGAAGATGAGTTCAGAACCACTTAAGGATTTAGATTCCAAATGAGAAACCTGTCGACAAAGATGGCTCGAGGAAGAAGAATTATGAAGATGTGAGTTGAGACTGCTGATTTAAAGACCTCACATGAAAATTTCTTGACATCAAGTTCACCTTAAAGGGAAAGAATCATTTTTTTGGCCAAAAGAACTATCTTTGTTAGCGTTGATCGCTCTTAATGAGTTACAAGGTAGAACTACACATAAAAAAATTTAGTCAATGTTCATTGAACCCTTGAGTCACTAAAACGTTTACAGATTAAGAGTTACATCAATCGAGCCTATCATCCCATCATGCTCCCTTCGATCAACAATGTTGTGCACCCTAAAGGGTGACATTATATCTTCGATGTTCTTGAACTTTGTGGTTTCACCATGGATGAAGAGCTTGTGGGGGTAGCACACAATCGCAAGATAGAATGGGTCAACATCGTTAGGTCCAAGGTGGTATGCCTATCTTGGGGACAACATGTGGTGCACTTGGTCTATGCATGCCCAATGGTATTCAAATGACATTGAATAGTCCTGTATGCTCCTTTGGTGCACACACACGAAGACAATTTGCCATTTCTTGTTATGCCACACGTGTATAAACAATGCTGTAACTAGTTTGCAAAGACACTTGGTGTATTCGGGGATGACCTATAAATGATGTGTACCAAAATGAATCACGCAAAGACTGCATGATTATTTTGGTTTATATAAAAAACACGCACATGTGTGCATTTTGTTAACATTGGTGGGGCACGTCTCGCTACTTACAAGGCATTAGGTGAACATAATTAATGATTTTTAATGTTAATTTTCCATATTTAATATAAATCTATTCCTTTTGAACCGAATAGTGCACATAGAGAAAAATGTCAATCCTCTTTGTCAACAGTTCTATGAACATATGCCTCTTGTATGGTCATTTAAATCTTTTGTGTATGTGCCCTTGCCATGGCATCGGCATGTTGTTTTTTAGCAAGTCAAACATTGTGTGGCATCTACTCCTTAGTGGAAAGCTGTAATCCATTATCCCAATCACAAAATAACATATGTCATCTATCATGTTTGAGTTGGTGCATCATGAAACATCAAAGATCTAGGTAAATTTGAAGTTGAATGACGTAACATGATAGTCCTTGTAAAATCCAAAACCAAGCGCTTAGAACTAGAATGACTGCTGGATTCATGATAGATAATCCACGTGTTGTAGGTAAAATATGTTTTGTTCTTTTCAATGTTTTAGGTTGTTTGTTCCAAATACATAAAGGTGGTAGAAAAATACACTCTAATGTGGATAGGAAGCCAAATCCCTATGGAAATGTAACATGAGCCAGTGAAAATGAATTACTAGGCAAAAAAACCCATTATACAATGTATTGTTGAACATCTTTGCATCATGCACTGGCTCTTCTCATCCTCAAGTAACATAAGTGACATGCAAATATGGATTGCACGCCATTACATGACATGATTGATTATCAATTTATGATGCACGAAAAACACTAATGTCACCACAAGCCTATGCGTGCTATTGATCATTCCTATACATCCAAGCACACATGGTAGGTAGTTTTGCATTCCTTCCCAAGGGGCACACGTGGGATCCCCATCTTATCATTGACATTAAAAGGTAGGCGTTGGATCTAACATTACATCCATGACCTTTTGTAGTATGTGATGCTTTGTGGGTACAACACCTTTAAAATCACTCCATCACTTGTCGCACCAACATGGCGTATCGAACACATTGGAGCAAAATTAGGAGCATTTATTTGGTTCTTGCTATGTGTCTCAATGCGCTGACAAAGTGGTGAGGTAAAAAAAACTGAATACCTAGGCAAAATAGTCGTGCATGACATGTTGAACAATTATTGTGGATGCTTGCAACGTTACTCCATTAGGAAATGAGGAAAATGGTGTGCTCCATCGTGCATGCAATGATGAGTGAGTGGAGATAGCATGTGCAAGATAAGGGAGGATATGAGCTCCTACATGATGTTGAAAGATCATGTTGAATATCTCTTATATGGTGGACGAGGGCGTAATGTGCAGGTACTCGTTGAATATTAACATCCATAACTAATGGTAGAAGATAAGAACGGAGTGTGCACCACGGGAACGCCACCCCTTGCAAGTAGTCGTCCACGGTGAATTGCTCATCAAGGGAGTGTAGCTGCAATTTTCATTACAATGTTAACAAATGCAACTAATTTGTGTTGATAATGCAAAATTACCGGCCATGCTTATGTAGGGCACCTGACAATGGGGTCAAAGTTGGACCCTCACAATTAAAATAAGCTCTTCAGGCCTTGACAGCGAAAGGAGAAGAGGGAGCAATTTTTTCACTTCATTTGAAGTCTACTGTGAACCCACCAGGAGCAAGCTGGCATTTGTCCGTTTGCACTTATGGACTTGCCTCACCTGTACTATCTCGCACGTTAGCGCACGTCCATGTACGTGTCGCGTGGAATTACCGAGCCGCACACCTAGTTTCACTTCTCGGCAGCCAGAAGAGAATGAGACGAAGTTGGGAAACAGCCTACAATTGCAGACCAACGAAAGCCACTTTTTGCGACAGGCTGACGGAGTGTGACGTCGTTCCTTCCCTGGCATGAGCAACTGCGCCGAAGCACAGCCGGATGGTGCCAGGCGATTTGCCGTCGTTGCGTCGGGTCCACGTGGCTCCCGCCTCAAGACCGGACGGAACGAAAACGTTCCTTTTTGGAGAAGACGCGTTTGATTGGAAAACGACAAGAAAATGA
This sequence comes from Penium margaritaceum, assembly GCA_023375785.1. Lineage (NCBI taxonomy): Eukaryota > Viridiplantae > Streptophyta > Zygnematophyceae > Desmidiales > Peniaceae > Penium > Penium margaritaceum. The sequence goes on along the minus strand of SZWC01012917.1, from coordinate 7,150 downwards.
CTCCTACCTAGAATTGGAAAAGCAAATTGTTCAGAAAACCACTCTGAACCACATAAGATAATCCTGGTTTGCTGCTTATCGTTTCATAATCGTTTTCTTAAAAGAAGGAACGCCGCCTCTAGACTTTGGGAAAGCAGAGAAGCGAGTTCTTTCGGAAGCCGGGCGAAGGGAGCCCGTCGCAGCGTCGCTTCAAGGCCCGTGTCTTCGCCATGGTCAGATATGTGTCTCGCTTGTCGCTTGTCTCCCAATTTGCACCAGTCTTTCCCTGTCGTTAGCGCTGCCTAACTCTGGGAACTCCGTCCTGCAGCGCAGCTGCTCCCGCACACGCTGTGCCTGCGTTGCCGCCGGCGTTGCTGCCGCACGGCTGCACCGCGTGTCAAGAGCTCTGGGCGCAGATGCGCACCTACGTGCCGCCTGTCCGCCCGACGTGCACATCATTGTCAGGGGGAGTGAACGGTGGCAGCATTCCAGTTTGGAGCCAGATCTCGTCTCGTCAGGCTAGGTTGACGGGTGCGGATTGTTTTACCGGCACGGGGGCCCAGGCGTAGCCCTGCGCCTAGGCTGTTAGTGCGGCGCCATTGCCTTCCTCACGCGAAGACCTTTCCTGCCGTCACTGGGGGCCTCTCTGCGGTTGGGGCTCCAGGAGAAGATTCCCCTGACGCGCGCATGCGCGAGATGCAGGTTCGCGTCAAAGCTTCCGAGACCTGAGACTTGGCCTATGGGTGCTTTTGCTCGCAAGATCGTAAACTTTCGCTTGAGCAGCGGGACAAACCCTGGAAGACGCACGACGGCCAAAGAGGTCACGGAACTCAACGTGGAAGCGCGGAGGCAGAAGTCTTAAGGGAGAAGTGACAGCAGCGGCTGTGGCCGCAGCGGCAGGGTGAAGTGGGACCCACGGTGGGCAGGGTGAAGTGGGACACGCAGTGGGAAAGGGTGAAGGGGGGGGCGAAGTCCAATGAGAGAAGCGGAAGGCCGAGGTGGAATCCAAACGGGCTACCAGGCGACCCCTTTTTTGACATTGTTGTGGACCGTTGAAGACTTCAGAGGAGGGAAACGTTAGGGAGGAGAGCGAGAGAGTGTGAGGAGAGAGCGTGCGGGGAAGCCTAGGCAGGCAGAGGCAGAGACAGAGGCAGAGGCAGAGGCAGACACAGAGGCAGAGGCGGAGGCAGCGGCAGCGGCAGAGGCAGTGGCAGTGGCAGTGGCAGAGGCTTCGGCAGAAGCTGAGGCAGAGACAGAGACAGCAGCAAGATGAGTCGGAGGGACGATGACCGGCATGAGAAGATTCTGCGGGGGCTGCTCAAGCTGCCCGAAAACAAAAAATGCATCAACTGCGAAAACGTGGTGAGTGATTGGCTGACTGGTTTGGCTGGGTGAGTCGTTTGGCCGGCAGGGCGTGTTGGGTGGGTGGTTGGGAGGGTCGCTTAGTGCAGGCGCTGCGGGTGTGCGGGCAGAAACAGGCGGGTGGCTGGGCGGTAGGGCGGACAGGCAGGCGGGTGGGCAGGCGTTTCGGGGTGGCGTCTGTGTCATTGGGTCATTGCACCATCACGTGGATGCGTTGGCTCACAATTCGCTGGCTGTTGCGCAGTCGCACACGGTGTGGCGCAGTAGCACACGCACGGTGTGGCGCAGTAGCACACGTTATGGCGACCTCCACACCTGCAACTGTGCCACAGGGTGGCGCCGTTGCAGAGGGTGTAGAGGTCCTTGTCCAGTGAAAAAATGCACTCAAGGTTTCAAGGCGACTAGCAAACAGTCTTCAACACTTCGATGCAGAGGTGGTTGTGAGTTGAGCATCAGACGTAGTGTGGAGGTGGTTGTGAGTTGAGCAGCAGACGTAGTGTGGAGGTGGTTGTGAGTTGAGTATCAGACGTAGTGTGGAGGTGGTTGTGAGTTGGCCATCAGACGTAGTGTGGAGGTGGTTGTGAGTTGAGCATCAGACGTAGTGTGGAGGTGGTTGTGAGTTGAGCATCAGACGTAGTGTGGAGGTGGTTGTGAGTTGAGCATAAGACGTAGTGTGGAGGTGGTTGTGAGTTGAGCATCAGACGTAGTGTGGAGGTGGTTGTGAGTTGAGTATCAGACGTAGTGTGGAGGTGGTTGTGAGTTGACCATCAGACGTAGTGTGGAGGTGGTTGTGAGTTGAGCAGCAGACGTAGTGTGGAGGTGGTTGTGAGTTGAGCAGCAGACGTAGTGTGGAGGTGGTTGTGAGTTGAGCAGCAGACGTAGTGTGGAGGTGGTTGTGAGTTGAGCAGCAGGGGCACCACGCAAGTGTGGCCTAGCCACGTGCCACTTGAGCGGAGTGTTGTTCTGCAGCACGTTTTGCAGCACGTTTTGCAGCACGTTTTGCAGCACGTTTTGCAGCACGTTTTGCGAAACGTTTGGCAACTCCTCGTGGAGAATGCAATGGTTTGGTTTGGAGATGTCTTCGCAAAAGCTGTCGTCTGTGCTTGGACTAGGAGAGGTGTGTATGAACTGTTGCCGTGGTGGCTTGCCTCTGCTGTGTCTAGACCTCTGAAAACGTTGGACCGTGGGGATGTCGACGGTCGTGGGGGTGTCGACGGCGGTGGGGATGTCGACGGCCGTGGGGATGTCTACGGCCGTGGGGATGTCTACGGCCTGTTGTTCTTGGACATGCATGGACTGTCCTCGCAAATGGGTGCAGTACTAGCTTTTGCTACGCTGCGTGTAGATCTCTGAGAACGTTGGACTGTGAGGGTGTCCACGGCCTGTCATCCTGCATGGTGTTCTGGAGCCTCCTCCTCAAGTTGGCGCAGGCTGCCAGCATAAAGAGCCACCCAGTCGCTTGGTAGTGCTGTTAGAGCATCAGGACATTTTCTTGCTGTTTGTCGCCTCATTGGTTTCTGGTGGACATACCCAGCTGACTGGGATGCAGCGTATTGGGGAATACGATATTTTGGGGGGGGATGCGCTAGATGTTGCTGTAGGAGAAGCATTAGATAAGACAGTGCACCTGGCAACTCAAGGAACTGCTGCCATGGGTGACCTGTTTTGCTTGGGTGGCCTGTGGGCCTGTGTCTCTGGCTCGAGCTCGATGTGGACCGAATCTTTTGGAACAGGAGGATCCAGGTCAAGTGTTCTGCTGGCGCAAGAAACTATCGAGGCAGGTTGCTATGCCACCCTCGGAGTTGAAGTGAAGGGGAACACCCCTTGCTTCAATTCCCCCTACCTCTCACCCCTACCCCTTCCCCTCCTCTGCCTCTCTTGTACGGAGCAAAAGTTCCCGCCAACCGGATTCGAACCAGTGACCTAAGGATGTCA
>SZWC01012916.1:25565-42205 GCA_023375785.1 Penium margaritaceum | reverse complement strand
TAAAGAACAAGGAGAGTTTACAAATGAGCCCCTAGCGGGCTTATATAGGGGCGCCGGCAGCTAACCGCACCGGGCCCCGTCACCCCTGCTGAACCGAAATGACTCAACAGGGAGAACACACTGCATACACCACGAGAGCAACAAAGGTGGTCTCCTCGAGGCACCGGAACAGCTCGCCGAGTGCCCGGGTCTCGACCACCGAGAAAATATGAGCAGTGTCAAAACATCTCAGAATCAACGTCCAGACATCACAAACGACTTTCCGAACGTCGGAAGCCCCACAACAGCCATCGGGTCTCCTCGTCGCACCGGTACAGTCAACCGGGTGCGCGGGTCTGAACCCACCGAGAAAACTCTCCTACCTCCTGACAAGCCCACATGGCTGCCGGAACGCATCGACCGCGTCTCGCCGGCGCTGTCGTAGGTGCTGGAGAAGTCTCGGTGCAGTCCGGAAGCCCGTCGTGTCGTAACGCCCTCCTCTGCCATATACCCCGAATGTGGGTATATCGGTAAACTAGCAGTGTCGGTCGTGACGGGTGGAAGCCACACAAACCAACATAAGCCTGATCTGCCCCTTCGTCGGGACGATAAGCCTGGTCCGCCCCTCCGCCAGCACGATAAGCCTCATTCGCCCCTAACCATGAACAATAAGTCCCATGTACCCCTTGCAATTGTCGAAGTCGTCATGTGACGGCATATGGTTCATTTTTCTGCAGGAGAAGGGTGTCCTGGTATTATTTTTTCACTTTTCCAACAATTTGTGCCTCGATTCATACAACCACGCCGCATGCATGTAGTCGATACTTGTAAATTACTATGAAGTCGACATCAATAATGTTCCGGTACTCGACAATGTGCAGTGCAACGTCCTTCATGCGCTCGGTAACTGGGGGTATCCTTTCATTCTGAAAATATTTCAAGGACTCGGAGTTTCCGTCAAACCCCACACCGCACCTCTACATGGCCGTCTCACCAACACATGCAATGTCTTCGTAACATCGAAACACTCCCCGTGAATACTCGGCCCTCAGCTGGCGTGGTTCATGCACCGGCATCCAAATGTCATGCCGCGCCTAACAGCTGTATGGCCAGCGCAGCAAGCGACAGGCGGGCCAAGTACATTGCGCCGCTGGACCAGTCGACAGGTGTCCGTGTTGCAACTTCCACGGCACGCCATGACAAGCTGCCAATCACATGTCGCTGTCACATCCTTTCAACCGGCGGTGACTATGGGCATGCCGTTCGGTTCCCAAAACCATGGTGTACCATTAGTTGCAGGCGGATAGTGGATGACATGCACTACGGTCACAGAGTGCGTGTATGAAGTGGGGTATCGGTGGATAGTACCCTCATCCTACTCGTACACCTATCCTCGGATTGTCCGCCACTTGCACCACATGTTGCGGCAGGGTACCTGTGGAGTTTCATCCGTTGTCATTTAGTGTTGCGTCGTCGTCGTTGACGCCGTCACCGCTCCCTTTAACGATGTTGCTTCTGCTGCTGCATCCTTCGTGAAGCCGGAATGGTGGATGACCAAGTCGTCGAGGACGCCGGTAAGCCTAATGAGGAGGGTAGATGGGATAAATAGGATTATGTTTTGTGGACGAAATACCCACCGTTTCGGATGGCTTCCCAAGGACACGCTTGGCTCGTTGCCACGCAACCAAGTCCTGACGAGAACGCTGCTCGGTCTGCTGACGGACCTACACCGCGGTGGTACCCCGATAACCCTCTGCCGAACAACCCATCAGGCGCGTTTGAAGATGTTATGTTTTGGTTGACTCGAGATTGAGGCGATGACTGGTGGTCCCGGCGGTTGGACGAGTGGGACGCCCTCCCACAAAACCAACTCCCGGATGAACCATCCCGTACTCCCGAGTCCCCCGATGTCCGGGAAGCCGGACCGGTTAGGTTTAGCATGGGGCGCCGTCGCGTGCTGTCCGTACCACATGGCCACCTCGGTAATGCTCACTTTGTGCCTAGGATGCATCCTGTGTCTGGTTTTTTGTGAAGACGGAGACAGTGCATAAAACTACAGGTTCCTCTTCATCGTTTTGCATGGACTCCATTCTATACCCGTGCTCTCTCATGTCATTTTATGTGGTGCTGTCATGGACAGGTGATTCGGACGACGAACCATGTCACAGCCTGAAGAAGCAGAAGGGGATGCCAAAGGAACCGGCATAGGGTATGTTGTTTGACAACATGGACGCGGCCCGGGCGTTTGTGGAGGACTACGCGATTGACAACTACTTCAGGCTTAAGTGGGTGCGCAGTGAGCCCGCCAGATTCCACGTGATGTGCGCCGAGGCGAAGAACAAGGGTTGTACCTGGCTCTTGTGCGCACGTGTGACAAGCAAGTTTGGTGCCGTGACTGTGTCCCACTACGCCGATGGACACAAGTGTGTCCCCAAGATTGGCCGCGGCAATCCGGCCCCCCAGAAGGAGTGGGTGGCCCACAAAATATGCGAAGCACTGCAGCGCGACCCCACAGCGTCTACAGCCATCCTGCGGAAGGTACTCCACGAGAGGACCGGCATCAACATCTCCAACAACACACTCTACCGCGCGAAGTCACAGGCCCATGAAAATTTGATGGGCAAGAAAACAGACACGTGGAGTCTCTTTCCATCGTACATCGATGAGGTACGCAAACATGTCCGCTTCAAAGCTTGAAGAAAGCAGTGTTCATTCAACTTTCAGTTCTATTCACTTGTGTACATCCATTTTGTGCGTGCAGATGAGACGCGTTCACCCATGAACCCATGCGGTCGTGCACAAGGACAAGAACGGTGCTTTCTTGTGGGCGTTCGTCGCTCCAGGGACTGCAAGGATCGCTTTCCAGTACAGTCGCCGCATTCTGACCATGGATGCAACGTTTTTAAAAACATGCATAAGCAAACTCTGCTGCTTGCCCGAATTTTTTACGCCAATGACCACGCAGTGCCCATGGCGTGGGCACTGGCACCGTCCGAGGACGAGAAGAGTTGGAACTTTTTCTGCGCACAGGTTGCCCTCACGTATCCCACTGCTGCTCTGCCTGGGACATGCATCATCACAGACAGAGAGAAGGGCCTGGAGAAGGCGGTGAAGAAGTACTTAGGTGGTGCAACACACACGTTCTGCGCATGGCACTTGCGCGAGAACGTCCGCATTGCCTATAGGAAGAAAGCCGCACACTGGGCATGGAAGTGTGCGCATGCGCTCAATGTCGACCAGTGGCAAAAGGCAACCACCCACCTGCGGCAAGTGAGTGCATCTACCTACTCATATCTGTTTGGTAGGCCAGGTGGGTATGGGTCTGTGGTCGGAGGTGTACCTCTAGAGAAATGGACACGTCTCCACAATCCCCTTGGCAGGGGAGGCCACACCACCTCCAACGTAGCAGAGAGCTGGAACGCACGCATCGCAGTGCATCGCAAGATGTATCCATACTACCACTTTGTGAGCATCTTGCCCTTTGTGCAGTGCATGTTTTGTGCTCGGCGTGCCCAGGCGGAAGCTGTGCAGACGTCCTTGACCCCTGTCCAAGCCAACCAACTGCTCAACTGCCTTGCCGTAGCCCGTGAGTACAATGTGACTGAGGAGGGCCCAAACACCGCAATTGTGGATGGACCGACAAATAATCCTCGACAGGTAGACCTGCTGGAGAAGACTTGCAGCTGTGGCAGGTGGAAGGAGTTTGGAATGCCATGTCATCATGCTTGCACTTTCTTGATCGTGAAGCGCATCAACGCAAAGAACCTTGTCGACCCTGGACTCACGCGCATGACGTTCCGACGTGCATACAACAACCCCCATCCCCTTGCCGGTGGTGAAGAACATTGTTCCCGTCAAACCACAGTGGCTGCAACCGGGACCAAGGCGTGGGAAGGGACGCCCGCGCAGCGCAAGGAAAGACCGTGAGATGATGCGGAAGAAAAACTTCATTTGCCCACGGTGTGGGCAAAAAGGCCACACCAGGACACGCTGCAAAAACCCGCCTGCACCAAGTCATGCACAAGCCGCAACAAGGGGATACGATGGACGTCTAGAGGCTGCTGCTGCACAGGCCGCAGTAGCCTTGAAGGCACGTGCAACTGCCTCCACAGCTGTGGGTGCTCCACTTGCAGCGTATGCCAGTGGTGATGTGGAGCACGATCCAGAGGCTCCGCCCCGGGATGAAGTGGATGATGATGATCTTGGTGCTGAAAGTGATGACTCTAGTGCATACTCCCCTCCTCTTGGTGATTATGGTGAGACGGTGATGCAGGATGAGCACACCCAGCAGTTGGATGAGGAGGAGAGAGAGTGGTAGGACATGTACGAGGAGGAGCCAGAGGAGGAGGAGTGAGGTACGTACTTGTTCTGTTTGTCTTCATGTCCTGTTATTCACATTTTGAAGGAACTCTCATCGGTTTACGGGTGTTTCTCATGACTATTACTTGCTTTTGTTCATGTGTAGGATGAAGTTTGCTGGACTATGGAGATTGAGCACACCATAGTGAGAGGCAGCTCCCAGTTCACCCGGAGAGGAGGGTTTTGGGTTAGGCAGAAGGTCAGAGTTAGGCTTAGACACAGTAGTTCATTGCTTGTGGGGAGGGGGGCCAGTAGTGTGTATGTTCCGAGAAGCAGACATGGCTGTCAAGATTCAGACACTGAGGCCGATGTCTTCTATGATACTGAGCACTGTCAGCCATGGAAGCAGCTGTGTCGTATCTGTGACATTTTTCATTTTCTTTGAGTCGTGAACTCTTCGAGGAAATCACGTACCCTACGTTCACTGCCTATGGTGTTTAGTGTATGACATTTCCTTAATCCATTGTACTCAATCCAAGTCCCTTGTGCAAGGTTGGTCATTTCAAGTGCCAAGTTCATTAGCAAGTAGGTGAAGTGTACTGCTGAGTGTTCATAAGGTAATGCTTCTGATGTAAAGACTGTTCATAGTGTTCAACTGACTGCTTCTCTTCCAACATGATAAGAAAAAGCCGAAATTCATGTCATTCTTTCATAAGGATAACCTTCACGTACCACGTACGAACACAAGACATGACACTGTCTGTTATAGGCTGCACAACCACCACATGGGAAGTAAGTACATGATATATTAATGAAGGAAGAAATTATTTCATTGGTACAATTTCTTGAAGTGTACTGCTGATGTTGGCACATTGCTGCACAACCTTACCATAACTTGCTGTAGAGGTGACGTTTCACTTATGATGTTGCTTACTATAATAAAAATGAGGTGGGCATATTGATGATGAAAGTTGAAGGTACTTGACCCCACAATGTCCAGTATAACGGTGCAATTGTGCGCATGTAGTGTCCTCATTTGACTGCTACATTGGTCTTCAATACTTCCAGAAAGAGTCTACTATAGAGGACATTCCGTCGCTTTCATGCACACTATTAATGACGATTAGGGTGGTACATTGTTCATTTTCATGGAAACACTTCATTCCACGATGCCATGCATATAGTTATGAACTTCAGTAAAGACATAAGGATGACGTTAATCACATCCGCGAACATGGAAGTGGCTAGACCGACATCCATGGCGCCCAATTGGGTGGACAGAACAACGTGCGAGCATGAGGTGCTTTCATGCCCAACTGCCAACACATGGTGTATGGGTCCTCGGGTGTATTTGGTTTGATGATGTCCCATGCGCGCTTTATCTTTGCCCACTCCGCCACCGCAGTTCCGTGATCCATGGACGAGGGGGGATTATCACGGTTCCCCAAGGACCGTACACCGGTTCAGGACGGCCACCCCATCCCTGCAACGGTGGCAGAGGACGCGTATCTCAAACATTGGACATGTCGCAAGAGGGTTTGCTCATTGTACTCTTGAGTACGAGAGAAGGTAGTAGTCCATTGCGATTAAACCAGTTATATATGCAGAGCATATGTACGGGTTTGACATCGCAAATGACACGACGGGTAGTGTATTTGCAAAGCATCGGTCGTCATGTATGGCCGACTGCACACCGCAGCGTGGAGGCGCAGGTGCCGAAACGGTACCATGCCGAGCCTGTACGCAGACCCAAGCACGTACGTTCGGCAGCAGGTGTCTAGGATAAGGTTCCGTTCCGCTGATAGTGTTGCATCACATCACAAACCTTGGGTACATTAGGCTTATTTTCCGTCATTTTGAACGGTTTTACATTAAAACTTGCTCGAGGGGTATATGGGGCTTATTGTTCATGGATATGGGCGAATGAGGCTTATTGTGCTGGCGGAGGGGCGGATCAGGCTTATCACTCCGACGGAGGGGTGGATCAGGCTTATCGCTCCGACGGAGGGACGAATGGGGCTTATCGTTCCGACAGAGGGGCGGATGAGGCTTATTGTTCTGACGGAGGGGCGGATGAGGGTGAAGGGTGACAAAACAGGGGGTAATCGGCATTTTCACCGTAAAAAATGAGGTTTGTATTTCTTTCATGGGTGGAGTCACTATATACCCCTGGATTTGGAGAATAAGTGTAATCACCCCCACCTTGGAACAATAGGTATCATTCGTCACACTTATTCTCCCTAAAGAATAGGGAGAATAAGTGTGATCACCCCATCCTGGCAAAATGAAGCCTGATTCGCCCTTTCTACATGGGCACAAGTTCTTGTTATGCCGAACGAAGCATAGATGGTGAACACGTTGAAGTTGCAAGGCATAACATGATTGAGAACTTGAGACACTTGAGCAATTTATAATTAACGGTAAGTGTAATTCGATGACAAATGTCGAAATCATCGAACATACATAAAGAAGTGTCGAGTTACACATGAGGTATAGTCGGGGTCATTGGATCGATCGTTGAGCGACACGTGTGGATTCACATGGTGAGTGATCGGATTCGAGAAGCTCCGCCGGTGAATCGAGGGTCCTCGAGGATCGACGGCGTAGATGCGAGATGCATCTTTATAAATCTAGATACATCTCAACGTGTCGAGAAGTTGACCAAAAGGTTGTGACACTTCTCTCGCTGATTCTCTAAAGTGGTCGCAGCTGTCATAAAGTCCAAGAAGGTTCACCGCAGGACCACGGCAGTTGGTCGGATTGTCCTTGACTATCGGAGTGAAAATCGGGATCTCGATGCGCGGTGGGCTATTTGCATAAGGACACAAATGCCCGCTAAGAAACACTAGGGACTCGTGTATGTTTGGTACGCAACACTTCAACCCCTTTTAGCCGCAACGTCCCAATGCGCGTACAGATGTGGCCCAGCGACGGCGGCAATAGCCGTCCATCGGGCGATCGACGTCTTGAAACTTGTCACAGGGTTCCTAGCTATTATGCGCAACGCCATAGCCATGCCACTTGACAAGATATTCCGTTCTTTTGCCACATTGTTGATGGCTGAGGATGTCATCGATGACATAGTTTGCATCCTCGTCTACATGGACAGGAGGAGGGGGAGGTACATCCCTGCCAAGGAAGTTATCTCCGGGGTCTGAATAGTGCTTGAGTCTGCAGATATGAAACTGCGGGTGAACGTGCATCGCGTTGGGGAGTTTGAGTAGTGCAACTAAAGGGGTTAGCATGTGGTCGATCTCAAATGGTCCCAACCATTGGGGTTTGAGCTTCAAACAGTCGGCTCCACGGAGTTTGATGTTGGTCGGGTTGAGAAGAACTTTGTCGCCGGCGAAAAAAACATCGTCGCTACGATGTCGGTCAGCTGCTCGTTTCATCGTTGCTTGTGTCTTCGCAAGTGTCAGCCGTGTTTGACCCCAGATGGTGGAGAAGTTGCAGTATTGTACGTCAACTACGGAGATGTTGCTATAGCTGTGTAGTCCGGCTGGTGTGGTGGGGAGTTTTTCATACACTACTTCAAATGGAGTTTTACCCGTTGTGGTGGAGATCGCCGAACTCTATTTGATTTTGGCAGTTGGGAGTTTTTGTGCCCAATCCGTCCCATGAGGTCCTCATAATGTCCAGAGACGTCGTTTGAGCGTTTGGTTGGTTTGCTTGGTCTGGTTGTCAGTTTGAGGATGGAACGCCATTAAAAGCTGGATCCGAGTGTCATAGCGAGACATCAGTTCGTGCCAGAAACGGCTACAGAATCGACCGTCCCTATCGCTTGTGATGGTTCTTTGCACGCCGTACAGCCACATGATATTATTTAAAAACAGCCGCATTGTTCCCTCGGTGGTGACGATGGTTGTACTCAGAATAAAGCGAGACATCTTGCAAAACCTGTCAACAACCACGAGGATTGCATCATATCCCTCGTGTGTGACGGGTTATCCTGTGACGAATTCTGTGGAGATGTCGTTTCACGGTTCCGTCAGAATGGGGAGCCGCTGCAAAAGTGAGGGTGGTCATGTTCGACTGGAGTTTTGTCACTGACACATGTCACAGGATTTGTAGAAGTTGGCCACGTCTGATTGCATCTTGTGCCACTAGTAGTGTTTTGCCAGCCTCTTGAGTGTCTTGTCTTCTCCGAAATGTCCACCTGGACCAGTGCCATGGCATTCTTTGAGCATCATGCGAATGATTTCTTCGTTCAGGGGAATGACCACCAGGCGAGTGAATCGCCGTCCCCAACAGGATTCGTCATACTGGAATTTTACCTTTTTGTCGCCGTCGTTCTAGTCGTAGCTTTGTGCGAACAACTGCTCGAGATACGGATCACGCTACAGTTGTAGCGTTACTACCTCAGCCATCACATCTGGTCGACGGCTAAGCGTGTCTGCCCAGCTGGGTTTGCCTGATTGGTTCTCCATATCGTATACGAATTCAAGGGACTCTATCTATCAGGTTTGACGTTGACTGAGGTTTGGCTGCGTCTTTAAATATTCCAGCGCATGATGGTCGGTGCACACGATGCATCTGAAGCATTCCACATAGCACCTCCATGTCTTAAATGCATGCATGGCCGCCAGCATGTCCTTCATGTGAACGCTGTAGTTTATTTCCGGTCCGTGAAGATTTCGAGACATGTATGCGACCGGTTACTCTCCGTTGCCATGTTCTTGTAAATGTTCTGCACTGGTGGCTCGATCTGGAGCGCCCGTACCCATGAAGTAGTCAACCTTTGCATTGCCTAATCATATGGCTGGCGCCGAGGTCAGAGCGTTCCACAAGGTTGCGAACGCTTCTTGTTTGCATTCTCCCACCGCCACTTATTTTCTTTTCGAGTGAGGTCAGAGAGAGGCACTGACACTCAGGTTTAATCCCGTACAAAATGCCCTTAGTAATTGTCGAAGCCAAGGAAAAATTGAACATCTTGAACGTTGGTCAACGTCGGCCAATCGGTGACTGCTGGCACCTTTTTCGGATTCATGGTGATTGTCTGTTCTAAATGACGTGATCCAAAAACTCGAACGAACGACAACCAAAATCGCACTTTGAGAGTTTTCTAAAACTTTTCTCTCTTTGTAAAACTTCGAGAACCTTTCAAAGATGTCCATCGTGCTCCTCCTGGGTGCGGTTGTATACGAGGATTTCGTTGAGATACACCACTGTGAGATCGTCAAGGTACGGGAAAAAAATATTATTTGTGAATTTTGATGGGGAATTTGTAATTCCAAACGGCATTACCGTAGACTTGAAATGCCCATAGCAAGCTCGGAACGTCGTCTTCTCGATGAAGATGTTTGCCATGCGAATATGGTGATAGATGCTGCATACCGTAGTGCCACGTGAATTCGTCAAAAAAAATATTTTTTGGGTCGTAGTCATGATTCGTCACCTGGTATAAATACTGCGGTGTATTCTTTAACGACGAAATCACTCTGGGTGGCACACTAAAAATCGACAAAATGTGTCTTGCGACGTCTCGTTCGGCTCCACGGTGTCATGGAATTGGCACGTCTGACAGCCTACGAGGGGTGTCGCATGGCAAAGCCACGCGATTCCCCCTCGCAGGCTGTCAGATTTGACGCAGAAAGCAAAAAATTGAGGGCAATGTAATGAACTTGACCTCTATGTGCGAACTTAGCCTCGAATGAAATAATAAAGTGTTTTCGATAAAAACCAAACATATACAGGTCTGTACCCGAATTCATGAATTAGTCAACAAAGTAAAACAATTAATATCGAAATCACGTGGCACTAGGGTATGTCAATGTTGGTGAAAATTCCAACCCTTCGGAGTTGGTGAAAACGTTCGTCGACTTCGGGAAGAAGGTAGGGGTTCTTGGTGGCAGCGTCCTTCGATGTCCAGTAGTCCATGCACATCCACATTTTGCAGTTTTCTTTTTCATGATCAGTATATGCGCAGCGTATGGTGACGTGGATAGGCGGATGAAGTCTTGACCAAGCATCTTGTCGAGCTCCTTTTTCAGCTCGGTCAGTTCATGATCGCTCATCCAATAGGCCCCTCGAACTGTGGGTTGGCTGTCCAGTTTTAGCTTGATGCAAGGGTCAATGTCCCATTTAGGTGGTAGGGTTATTGGGAAATTGTCGGGGGAGACGTCCGCAAACTCTTGGATGAGTGGTGTGAAATCTTTGGGTACAATCTTGAACTTTGTCAATGCCGATGAGACTGATGAAACTAATGAGTCGGCTATTGCCACTTCCACTTCCTCCATTGGCTCGAGATGTACTTTCCACACACGAGCTCCTTGCCGTATGTAGTATTTGACTGCGCTGAGCAGTATCGGCAGTAGAGGATGTCCCTTTTTTGCCACCATGGCTTCCTCTGTTGCTTCCACCTCTACTGCTTGCGCTCTTGTTTTCCATCCTACATGCAAAAGTTATCGCTTGGTGCCGTCCATCTCCATGTAGACGTCGCCGCTGTTCCCATCAACCTACGGATTGCATCGGTACAGGAAATCACGTCCGTGGATGATATCGTGGTCACTCGTTTGACAATACCTCTAGACCGTTACATCCCGTATATCTCCCAAAGTGGTTCTCGGAGTCTCTGTATTTGCAATCTTTCATTGAAGGGATGTCCTTTAAACACCACTGGTTTGACCTGTAAACCCAGCTTGCGAACCCTGTCATTGCATATAAAACTGTGAGAAGAACCTCCATCCAATAGTGTCAGTACTGTTCTGCGAATTTTGTACCCTCAAGATTCCACTCTTAGTAGTATCACCGGTTGGTCATCCTCGTAACCCCTCGTCAAACTTTGTGATCTCAAAAATCCTCTACGGCATTGTAGGTTGTTCAGATGAGCGATCGTCTGGTGCAGATTGCTCCTCACAAACAAGATTCGCGGCTTTCACTCCTTCCCTTTTTCGTTTCCCGACTGGTTTTTCTACACCCCCTCCCTTTTTGGTCCGCTGCTTGCTTTGGCAGTTGTGAACGATGTGCCCAAATTTCTTGCAGTTGTAGCAGGTGCGCATTTTTGTTTGGTCGACGGCATCCACTTCCATCAGAGTCAAGGAGTCCCCTGACTGGCTTTTTCCGTTTAGCCAATAATTGTGGTTTGGAGGTCTCCAGCCATAGGATTCTTGGATCCGAGAGTTGTATTTGGCACTGTCTATTCTTCTACTGTTGCGATCATTCATGATAAGTCATTTTGAGTGCCAAAAATGGAAATTGCTCGTCCGATATCTCGTTTGGCCTTTGTTGTAGTGAAAAAAGAGCTCTTTGAGGGTGATCTCACGGAATCCCCGAGTGTACTCTGTCACGCTGGAACGCTGATGAAGACTCTGAAGCTTGTATCGAGTGTCAAACGTCTCATTTAGCCATCCAAACCGTGAGAGCATCACGTGTGAGCATCACTGTGGCGTCAACGCATCTTGCCATTGCAGGTTGATCTGCTCCAAGGCTATAATACCTATAGTCAGTGACATGGGATGGGCGTCGTTGGCCGTCAATGAGGCCCTGCCTATAGCCTATTGCCGTTGGATGGCCTTTAAATCAAACCTCCTACTAAGTGTCGTGCCACGCAAAAGCGAGGCCACGAGGTCAGTTTTCTTTCAATCGTTGTTGACCCCAGCAGTGGTAATATACACCTCTACACTCGTCACCCACATACAAACCGTTGGTCCCTTTGAGTTTGCAGGATCGAACAGTTCTGGAGGGGCTGGGAAAATCTTAGGTTTGCCTGGGAGTTGGGTGTTTCTCTCGACAAGCACCACCTCTCGTGCACCTACGTTACGAAGAGGCTCCATCGTGATGTTGAGATGTTGGAGCATATGGCTATTTATTACCCCTAGCATTGAGATGCGGTTCGCCAGTTCCTCATTGATCCGTGCCTGTCATCCAGTGCCACCTGTGGTTCGTGCTATCGTCGTTGAGGCTTTTAGTAGGGACGGCTGGTTTACCGCCGTTGGATCCGCGATCGGGTTGGTCGTCGGAGCCGTAGGGGTTGATCCAGTTACCGCATAACCTGCCAGGCCAGCATTAACTGCCGCTTCATGGTTTGTGTGTAAAAGCACGTTCTGCTCCATTGCCGAAGTTGTCACAGAAGACCCGCTGCTGGTCATCGGATGCGCTCGCTCGCTTCACACCGTAGTCGCAAAGTCTGCAAAGTCTTGAAGTGCGAGATGCCCTGATGGCTTGTGTGAGGTAGTCCTCCGGATGGGTAAAGAAGTCAGATGCCTCTCTAGTACCGCTCCGCTCTGATACCAATTGTTATCCCAAACGGAGCGTAGACGGTAAACACATGAAGTTGCGAGGTAGAACACGATTGAGAACTTGGAACACTTGAGCAATTTACATTTCGCGGTAATTGTACTTTGATGACAAGTGTCGAAATGATCGGATACATATATGAAAGTGTCGAGTTACAAATGAGCTATAGCCGGGGTCATGGGGTCGAACGTCAAGCGACATTTGTAGAGTCATGTCGTGGGTGGTGGGATTCGAAAAGCTCCGCTGAGGAATCGGGGGGCTTCGAGGATCGAAGGCGAAGAGACAAGACACATACTTAAAAATATAGATATGTCTTGACGTGTCAAGAAGTGGATCAAAAGGTCGTGACACTTCTGTCAACGATTCTCCAAAGTAGTCAAAGTTGTCAAAAAGTGCAAGAAGGTTTGCCAGAGGGCGAGGGCAGTTGGCCTGATTGCCCTCGAACATCAGAGTGAAAACTGGGATTTCGACGCATGGTGGGCTATTTGTGAAAGCACATGAATACCCACTCCAAATGATTAGGGACTCGTGTACCTCTGGTACATAACAAGCCTAAGAAATAGACGGCATATCCTTGTTTTTTTGTCAAAAGACAGTATGTCCACGTTGCATGCATGCGACGTCAACATGCTAATGTCACATCACTAGGTCCAAAAATCACAAGATCATTTATGGAGGTTTTTTTATATTTTTCGAAGTGGTTTGCGAGGAGTTTGCATGGGGGGTCCAAGTCTCCCATGCATTGAAAGGGAACCTGGTGGGCACCGTTACCACGAGGACCAGCAAGTGCCCACACAAAAGTAAAATACTAAAAGCCCGTGTGTAATTGGGGATGGATTTGAGTTTGTTTTGTTTATTAAACATGGGTAGGATCTGCTCTTGAAATGATAAAAATGACAAATGAAGAGTTTTCAACTCCTCATTCTTCAAGCGTTGAGGACTTTGTCCGCCTGGCATCAGGTGAAATCACGGGCGCTCAAAGACCCCCCCTTCCCCCGTCCTTGCAGGCCTCTTGCCACCTGTTTGGTCGCAACCCTCAATCGCCAGGGTGATGATCGGTGGGCAGATGGATGGACTCATGGACTACAAAAGGGGAGAGGAGGGGGGTTGCAGTCGGTTGACGAAGCACCTGTCAGCACTCTCGTCACGCGAATCCCATTACCCCCTCCACCCCTCAATGCTACCGCGGCCCTTCATCGCGATGGAGGGCCGCAATCTAGCATCGCATGCCCTATTTACCATGTTCGGATAGTGACATGCATCCCTATTTGAACATTGTGAAAACCGGTGGGCGTATGGGGATTTTTGTTACTGAAGAGGGGCAAATGGGGCTTATTGTTCTGGTAGAGGGATGAATGGGACCTATTGTTCCGATAGAGGAGAGAATGAGGCTTATTGTTCTGACGAAGGGATTTGTGAGGGTCATAATTGACAAAATAGGGGGGAATCAGAGTTCTCACCGTTCTTCCTTTTTGCATTATCTAGTAACAAATTTCATTAGTGTGTGGAGCTATTTTGAAGACGTCCACCAACCGGTAGTTTGTGTTACTTAGAATCGTCTGTACGACACAAAGTAATCATCCTACAATATCTTGCAGGGTCGAATTTGAAATGCACACTAGCTTTGGATCTCTCAAAAGATCCATTTGGTGGATCTCCATGTCCTTCGCGACTGCCACCACAAGGATTGCCTGGATGCTTGTGAACGTGGCAACGGGGGCAAACATTTCAACATAGTGCTTGCCCTTACGCTGTGCGTACCTCTTTGCCACAAGCCGGGCATTGTACTTGTCCACCATATCTTTTTAATGAACTTGGTCTTGAAGACCCACTTGGAGGCGATGACCTTGGCGTCTTTTTGCCTGTCAACCAACTCCCACGTGTCGTTTTCAGCAATGGATGCCAACTTCGACTTGATGGTGGCATCCCGCTACTTCCCATCAGGCCGTGCAAGCACCTCTTGCACGTTCGTCGGCTATGTTGATGTAGCCAGCATGCACCGTGCCATACCGATCCATCGACCACGGCCTACATCGAAACGCTTCCCCGCTCTCCGCTGCCTCCCGCTATCGTGTGGCAATTTCAGTGGCTTCTCGTCACTCTCCTGCGATCCATCCGACTCTGTCCACTCTGGTGAATCATTGACCGAACAGCTCCCGGAGGATCTCTCCCACTCCGGTGAAACATTGAGCAGACGGGTGACACGTCTTGAGGAATTTTCTCTGACACCCGACGTGAACTCAGCCGGGAGTGCGCGCTTTGGCACCCGTAGTACCAAGTCCGACGGATCTATCCACCGGATCTCCAACCCAGCTACATTGTCGTCAGATTCCTCCTCGTCGGCTATTGTACTTGCTACACTGTCGCGCTCCAATACCACATCATCGACCTCCACGTCCGCCGGCTCCTTCTCGTAGTCAAGGAGTTGAATCCTCTCCCCTTGTTTTGGAGTGTTCCTAACGCTCATGTCATTGCTGCTGCTGCTGAAGCTCTGCTGCTCGTCAAACTCGACATCATGGTTGTGAATGATCTCTTGCGTGGGGGGGTCCCAGAACCGGTACGTCTTTTGTGCACTCTCGTAGCCAAGGAAGCACGACTTTGCCTACAGTTTCAGCTTGTTGTCGCATCATTATGCCTCCTGCACCATCGCGTGTACCTTGCACCCAAACACCTTTTGGTGTGCCACGTTTGGCTTGCATCCGCTTCAAACCTCCTACAATGTCTTCCAGCCGCCCTTAACCTTCTGCACCACTGTTGGGATGAGGTTGATGGTATATTTTGCTGTACGCACAGCCTCTGCCAAGAACCCTCGCAGCAACCCCGCATCCACAAGCATGGTCCACACCATGTTTAGTGTCTGTTTCACCCGCTCTGCCACTCCATTGGACTGTGGCGAGTACAGCATGGTCGGTTCCCACTTGACGCCCTGCTGCTTCATCCACCCACTGCAGCCCACGTACTCTCCGCCATTGTTGCTGCATAGCGCCATGACCTTCTGGCTAGTCTGCCTCTCCACCGCTACGACATACTTCTTTAGCCGGTCCAGGACCTCACCTTTCTGTTTCATGAAGTACACATAGAGTTTCCTACTACAATCTTCGTTGAAGGTGACAAAGTATCTTAGGCCACTGTTTGACTGTGTTTTGAATGGTCCACACACGTCACTGTGTACAACCTCTAGCGGGTCCTTTGCGTGAGCCACATTCTCATTGAATGGCTTGCACCTTGCCCAAAATTCAAGGCTCACACATTTTGTGCGCTGCTGCATTTACTGCCGTGTTTGCTGCACCGTAGATGACGAGGTTGTGTACAATGTTGTGCTTCGCCATCCCCTTAACGGTTGCGAGCGCCGAATGCCCCAACCGTTAGTGCCAGAGCTCCAGATCAGCGCTTCCTCCCTTGGCCATGTTGACGACGCGCTCTTACGAGTCCTCTACGTCCGATGCCGCTGGGATGACCTTGGTCTCCATGATTTGAAGACTTTCCTCGTGCCTCGCCTCCAGCAAAACCTCACCGCCGCCGTCGTTGTGCACCACTGCGCCTTTCCTGTGGAAGAGCACCTAATAACCCTTATCCATCAAGCGGTTGACACTCAAGATGTCAACCAGGCCGGAGACATGCTGCACATCACGGATTGTACGCAGCTCCTAATTGCCTCCCATTACGACTTCCACCTCCACGTCACCTTGGACGGCCGCCCGCTTGACTTTGTTGTTTGCGATCACCATTGACTTGAATGACACCAATCTCCGGAACCGTTATCCCTTTCTGCGACAAGACAAACCTTTTTACCTACTTCGCAGGAGAATAACTTTTACAATTGTCGGTCTACGCAGCGTCTATCATTCGATCCGCATAACTTGTACGTACATTAAGATGATTGTGTTCCGTACCTGATAATGATATGGATTTCCAGGTCATGTCGCTTGGACTCTGAAACCTGTATTGTATCCATGAAGGTTATATATTCATCCATACTACGAAAAATGTGTGGTCGCATATCTTGACGATATCCTTCTACATGGCATTGCCCCAGAATAGCATAGTAGAATTATTTGAAAGTTTATCAAAAAATTACAAAGAGAGAAATAACATTGAGAGCCCTCCAAGTAGGATTTCATTCTCCG
>SZWC01012916.1:9505-25551 GCA_023375785.1 Penium margaritaceum | reverse complement strand
ATGGCAGTGGAGAACAATGGGTCATGTACATGTTAATATAACTACATGGAAAAGAGTTAGAGTAACTCGTGCACAGAAGGAGATCCCGATCATCGTGCATGCGTTCAAGACATCCCCATGTTGCTTGGAATGCTGACAATGTGTTGTTTGCACCGACCATCACGCACTCGACATCTCAAGACTTGGCCAAATCTGATCCGTCAACAAACCCCAATGGATGGAGTTCATCAAGCCCACCTTCAACCACGACATTGAGTACTTGCCCGGAAAAAAACAAATTTGACGGATGCTCTCAATTGGCGGCTTTACTTTGTGGCTTATATCTGCACGCTGAATGTTTTTTGGGCGCGTACCTCGCAAGGTTGTTTGGGAAGGGTTGCAAGGCAGTCAGTGGCAACGACAAAACCAAGTTCTTTTTCAACACCCCATACAAGTAACGACGGTCTACTCTTCAGGTCGTCGTATCCCAATAATGAAAACTCTAATGTATGGTAGAGGACTGCCATTGTAACAGACATGGTCTGATTGCGACTAACTTCTGAACCCCAAACGCAGGCCCTGAAAAAAGTGTAGTCCAAAGAGGAGGTGGGAATGGCCACCGCAACCATTTTGACTCTAGGATTACAGTCAGCATGCTGACACACCAAGTCTTTCCAACATCTCATGACATGGTTATGACACAATTTTATTCATTGAACGATCATGTATGTATTTGAAATTTGTAGGGAAAAGGGACGTGCGGTTCCTGTAATACACATCATGTATCCACAAACCACTTGTTTGGTCAAATGGTGTTATTCATTTTCATCCAGAACATCAAATGACATCGTTAGCTTCATCAAATGTAGAAAAACCATTGTGATTACTTGTCTGTCAAACTTGTCCATAACTTGATGTCATGACCGAAACACCAACGACTACTAGATAATGCTTTTCTTCATGTCGTGAATGTTTTCCATGCATTTAGCGTACCATATTTCAAATTATGAAGTTGCTTTGGTATGAATCGCGTACCTTGAAAAGGGAATGTCTTTGCCACTTGGCATGCACATGGACCTTTTACAACCATGCAAGGTGTGCATGCATTGGAACTCGCACTCAATTTACTTGAATTTTATATAATGTTCCATCTATGGGTACGGACGAGTTCCTCGTGTCGTGACGAGGGGAAGAGAAGGAATGTCTCCCCACCCCTCCCCCTGGGCACCATGGATGAGAGGGGAGCATCCCTCTCCTCTCCCTAGGTACTTTTGGAACCATGAATGGGAGAAGAGAGGGGGAGAGTCTCCCCTCACCTCCCCTGTCTAATCGGCGAGGTGTACCCTCCCTCACAGAGCTCAAGATCGTTGAGCTAAGCAATACAGTACGAGGTCGAGCTCTACTATATTGGGTGTCATTTGGTATATCACTATCGGCCACTTGCTTGTCGGGACCTCGATGAGCCGAATGCTTGCCGGAAAAAAGCCCTTGCCTCATTCGTACTCTCAGAGTGCAAGCTCGCTCTTTCTTGCTTCGTTTATTGGGCGTTATTTGGAGAAAATTTCCAAACTCTTCTTTCTACTTTGTTCTCGTTGTAAACTGGATCAGCAATTGAAGCTGACCGTGGATGAGCAGATCCGATATACACGTGAAACCAAAAAACAAAATCTTTCACGGAAGCACTGCCTTCAATACCAATGTTATGGACACTGTTTGTTTTGCAACTTATTTCTGAACCCAATACATAGACCCTAAAAATTTGCAGTCTGAAGAGGAGGTGCAAATGGTCGCCTCAACCATTTTGGTTGAGAGGAACTATGCCACAAACAGACAAGGTCTCCATAGGACATTTTTGGTCCAAAAACCATATCGTTCCACATGGCACAGCCATGTGGAAACAGTACCCTAGGGGTCCAACTTTAGGAGAGGAGAAGTGACACTATGGACCTTCCATTGTGGTACTCCTCTAACCTTAAGTCTAGCCAATGGTAACTATGCGGGCTAGAGACGAACTTGAATCTAGCCCCTTACTTTGCTGACCTTGATTCCTCGCAACTACGATATCGAGTTCCAGATTTCCATAAAATGCTCCATACGTTATAGCCACAACCTATGTTAAAAACACACCGTACGTTGATACGGTGCTCTGTTAAACTTGCCATTTAGTATGCTCCTTGGTTAAATTTTAATCATAATTTGCTAACCAGATCCTCTCCCCCTCCCCACGAGAACCAACAAGTGCCATAATTGATAAGGGTTCTATCATGAGGTGATGTGGTCTACACCCTTAAATACTTCAAACTGTCATGTTGTCATTCATTCATTGTACGCATCCCGTATAATGATACTCACCAAAATGCACTAGAAGTAAATAGTCTCCAACCAGTAACACAAGAAGAGGGATGGAGGAAAGGGCCATAGTGCGCTTTGAGTTCACCGCACTAAATTCTGGCTGGCCGATTCGAACTCAAGAGGGCCGATTTTGGGGGATCTTTTTTCACCGTTACACGGTGAAGTTAAAATTTAAAATGTGATATGCCGTACAGAACGCTATTGATACGCTTGTACCATATAAACTGGTGTTTTTATAGATGATAATCCCAATTTGTCATCATAGGCCAAAACATCGGTCCATCTGGACACTTAGGCGACGAGAGGACACTAAGAAGCTGTCAAAGTGCCACTGGTGGGATAAGATGCAGACCAACGTTACAAACTATTACAGACCTGTGATGTGTCCCTACGTCATAAATCAGGATGAACAAAACCCTCGGATTCCCTTCAACCACTTCCGTTACCAAAAGAACCATGGTCAAGCACCTCCATGTAGTTCATAATGGGAGCTTTCCCGTCACACCGAAGGGGTTCGACATGAGACTCGTGTTGGTCGACCAGTTCTTTAAAATGTGGCTTTTCATGCAAATGACAACCACGGTTACCACCAAGGGGAAATCATGGGTGTTCCCTTACAATTACGTCTGACTACATGGGATTTAATTCATGACTCGTGGCAGGGTGGAAAAAACACCGATGGATGGTGGCAAGAGCTAGTGACTTGTTACGGTAATCAGGTCCAGCTATCGGCGGCTTTCCGTCCCCAAATTGACGGCTATACGGAGCTCACCAAAAAAACACTCTAATGGCTTGTCTAAAAAATATGCGAGGAACGTGACACTGTCAGGGTGGAGAAGCTACAGATGGCGAAGCTCCCGCACAACTTATCGACATGAGATAAAATAAAAAAAAATCCGTTCGAGGTCATTTGTTGCAAAATACCCTCGAAGCCAACGAGTTTCAAGCAACATACCAGCAATCAACATCCAATGGCAGGAGTCCCAGAGTGTCTGGGATGAGACTTGCCAAACACTTGTGAAGACACATGCGGCTATGAAGCGAGAAACCAAAAAATATCAGAGTTTTGTATCACTGACCATGTTGGGCTCAACCATGCTAATGTCCACGTACAAGGACAAGCCTGCACCAAACTCGAGCGATCAAGGAGTTGCTTACACCTGACCTCCCAGACAACCGGACATCATGGGTATCTTTCCAGTGTTCCACATTAGCAAGAAAACTTTTCTGAGACCCCATGGAGCATTTCCCAAGTAGAGATGCAGAATCGCCACCTCGTATGAAAGCAGAGGAGGGTATAAAGTACACCGTCAAAGATATCTTGTGAGGTTTCCGCCATAGAAGAGTCACGGAATACCTGGTCAAATGGCAAGACTACGATGATTCACATAACAGTTGGGAGCCTTACAATCACCTCCTGGAAATCGACCCTTAGATCGACGACTACTTTAGTTGGCATCATTGTACATCTTATAATGCACCGCAATGTTCCGGCTTTTGGGGATGGGACTGATTTTTTGCCGACGTGGGCTATCCCTCAAAACTCGGGATGTGGGTATTGTATGAATACAATCATAGCCCACTGCGCGTCGACCTTTTGGCGACCTTCTTAGACCTCTGGTGTTTCGTTCAAGAAGGTAATGAAAACCTTTAGTACTTTTACGAAGGGTTGAAAGAACTGTTAGGAACTATATTGATGTTTGGATACTATTGTGTCGAGTTCTTGACAACACTAGAGTTTTGTCAATTTTGAGTTTGATGGTATAGAAGTCTTTTAGTTCTTGGTGGAGAATCTCAAAGCACCCTCTCACGACACAATGTCTCACACGTCGCTTGACTCGAGTGTCCAAAATCCCAAGTTTTCCTCACAACTGTTTGCACTAGTATTTACATGCACTTGACAATTCAAACGCCTTTCATTGAAAAATATTTTCTTGTAATGAAAACAAACTCTGAATTTCTCCATTTCGCGAATCGTATTTTGCTCAACGGATACATCAAGAGAAATGTAGGTGGCTCGTAGGGATGAGGTGCAGGAAAAAAGGCGATTATTGTGTTCACGACAAACGGATAGTTTGTATTAATCAGTAAGTGTTATTGGACTGCAGATGTTGAATGCGTCGAGCACATAGATACACTTTCAAGAATGAGAATGAGGCATAAGCTGGGTCATTGGTGTTTGAGCCGAGCGACGCGTGCAAGGATGCGCCATGATTGGCTGATTCAAGAAACTCCTTCGAGAATTCAAGGGGCTTCGAGGATGTCGAGGCCCTTCTATACAAAAATTCTAATGCCGTCGAGAAGTCAACCAAAAGATATCAAGACATCGATAGATTTCGCGATACTTTAGTCGACCATTATGGGAAGTGGACAAAGTTGTCAAAACCTTTTGGATCGGAAGGCCGAATGTCAGGAAAGTTGGCCAAAATGCCCTCGGCCAAACATCGTGAAAATTCTGAAGTCGACGAGGTGGGCCATGAATGTAATGGCATAAATGTCCACTCACGGATTTTAGGGGCTTGTGTGCGTCAAGAAGGTAGCACTTCACCCCCCTTTTAGCCGTGACGTCCGGACACGCTAGGAGACATAGGATGGTGACGACAGAAGCAGCCGTCGATCAGATGATCAACGTCTCGGAGGTTGTCGTAGGGCTCTGAACTGTTGTGCGCGGTGTCGTAGCCATAACACTTAACCAGATATTTGGTCATCTCAACATAGTCTTCATGACCGAGGATATCTTCAATCACCTTCTTTGTATCCTTGTCCACTTATACAGGAGGTGTAGGTGTGACGTCTCTGCTAGGGAAGTTTCCATTGGGGTCCCGGTAGGGCTTGAACTTGCTGATGTGGAAGACAAGGTGGATCGCCATGCTGTCAGGGAGTCGAAGTTGAGCGACAACGGGATTTGAGTTTGCTGAATGTCAAGTGGTCCCAACCAGCAAGGCTTGAGTTTCACAAAGTCATGTCCTCAGAGTTTGATGTTCGAAGAGCTGAGGAGGTTGCGTTCGCCTGTGCTGAACATGTCATTACTATGATGGTTGTTGGACGTCCGCTCCATTGCTGCTTGTGTCTTTGTGAGGGTTTGAATTGTTTCCTCCCGAATGTTTGTGAAGTCTTGGTGGTGGATTTCAACCACAGGGATGTTACTCTGACCATGTAACACAGCCGGTGTGGATGGAATTTTGTCGTGTACAACCTCGAAGGGTATTTTACTTGTGGTGGAAGTGGCGGAGTTGTGTTTGAGTTCAGCGGTAGGTGGGTTTGTTATCCACTTAGTGACATGTGGCTTGCATAAATTTTGAAAGAGTTTCTCGAGCGTCTCATTGGTTTGTTTGGTTTGCCTGTTTGTGTGATGATGAAATGTCGTAGATAGATGGATCTTTGTCATAACGTCTCATTGGTTCATGGCAAAAACTACTATTGAAGTGGCCATCATTGCCGCCAATGGTTGTACGTGATACTCTCCGCAGCCGTAAGATCTGGTTTAAAAACAACCAGGCTATGTCCTCTATGGTGACGGTGGTGGTCGTCAAAATGAAGTACGACATTTTGGGAAATCATTCCACCTCGATGAGGATGATGTCATATCCCTTGGGTGTGGCTGAAAACCCCGTTACGAAGTCCATGCTGATACCTGCCCATGGTTCTGTTGGAACAAGTAGGGATGGATTAGAACAGGTGGCTACATGCGACGATATTTTTATCTCCGACAGGTAATGCATGATTTGTAGAAGGCCGCCATGTCGGTCTTCAATTCATCCCACCAGTAGTACATTGGAAACTTCTTGAGCGACTTGTCCTCGTTGAAGAGTCTACCAAGACCAGTGCCATGGAATTCTTCCAATAGCATTCATTGTAGTTCCTTGTTTGGAGCGATGACAACCTGGTAAGTGAATCTTTTTCGCCAATAGAAGTCGTCGATCCAAAACTTTCCCCCTCTCAAACTCTTTTTGATCCTTTGCGAATATCCTCGTGATGTACACGTCTCACTTGTTGAGCAACGTGCTGATCTTGGCCATCAAACATGGTCGTCTACTAAGGGGCATCCGCCTGATTTATTTTTTCAGACCGGTACTCGACGTCATAGTCGAAGTTGGGATCGAGAAACTCCATCTATCGAGTTTGTGGACAACTTAGGTTTGGCTTGGTCTTGAGATATTTTAGCACGTGATGGTTGGTGCTGATGATAGGTCGTCGGCATTCCAAGTACCACCGATTTTTTTTTAATGCCAGTAGGATTGGAAGTGTTTGTTTTTTGTATACTACGTAAGTGAGTTTCGGGCCGCATATTTTGCGACACGTTCATGGTTGTTCTCCACCGCCGTTGTCTTGGAGGAGAAGGGCTCCAATGGTTTGATCATACACATCGGTGGCCATGAATAGATCTACCAATTGGAAAGCTTGCACTGAGGTCAGAGCATTTCTCAAAGAGTTCAACGCTCATTGCTCAATGTCCCTTCAACTTTACTCGGTGGTTTTTTTATTTTACCAAAGAGAGGCACTGACACTCACACACATTCCTTTACAAATCTACAGTATTACTTGCAAAATCCCTAAAACGTTTGGACCTCACAAAAATTTGTGGGCATCGAGAAATCAACAATCACCTCTACCTTCTTTGGGTCCATGGTGGTCCGTCCGCCACCAATAAAGTGACCCAAAAACTCGATCAAACAGTGACCTTAGTCGTATTCTCGAGAGTTTCCTAAAAACTTCTCTCTTTAAAGAACATCGAGAACTTTTTGGAGATGCCCACTGTGCTTCTTTGGAGTGCTGTTGTATACCAGGATGTCATCAAGATACACGACGGCAGAGTCGTCGATGTATTGGCGAAAGATGGTATTCGTCGCCATCATACATGATGCGAGAGAGTGTTTGTAAAATGACATGACAATGAAATAAAGCAATCCATATCTGGTGCACACTGCGGTCTTTTGGATGCCATTATCATGTCGTTGATTTGATGCTAGTCGCTACGTATGTTGAATTTAATGAAAATTCAGGCCCCACGAAGTTGCTCGAGAGCTCATATGCTCGCGGAAGGGGGTAGCGGTTCTTGATGGTGACGTCGTTCATTGCTTGACAGTCCATGCACATCCGCATTTCACTTGTTCTCATTTACAACAAAACAGTGGTACCACATAGGATGACGTAGAGGGCCTAATGAACCCCTGACCAAGTATCTCCTCCAAGTACTTTTTTTAACGTAATTAGCTCATGATCCCTCATTTGATATGTCCCCTTCGCTGGCGGTCCGGATTCAGGTCAATTTGATAGTCAACGTTGCATTGTGGTGGTAGTTATCGGAAAAAATCCATTCAAAATCCTCGATGAGTTTCGCAAACTCCTTTGGTACTACTGTGAACTTCTCATGCGTCGAGGTCATTGATGTCCCTTGGACTACTGCTTCCACACGGATTGGCCATGCTTGACTCCATGCTTCAAGTATTTCTTGGCCACGTCTAGAGAGATCGGCCTGTGTTTTACCAGTGCCACAACTTTCTTTGCTGCTTCCCGTAACCGCCAATGAATTTAGGGTCACTCGACCACAGGAAAAAGTCACTTTTTTACATTAATGTTGGTGTACACTGCTCTGTTGCTACAGACGACCTGCGCATTGTGCTGGTGCAATAAATCTCTCCCGAGGATGATTTTGTGGTTGCTCATTTGGCAAGCCCTCCAGACCGTTATCTCAAAAAGATATACAACTTATGGCCAGAGTGGTTCGTAAAGCGGATGCATATGGAGTCGTGAATCAGCAGTTTTTCCTTTGAAAACCCTTGGTCCAGTATGCAAACACAGCTTCTGAACCGTGTTGTTGTTGAAGAATCTGCAAGAGGCTCCTACAGTGAGTAGTGCTGGTATCGTTTTGCGGATCTTACAACCCCTTGCTTGTACTGGTAACAGTACCATTGGCTGGTAGTCCTCGTATCCCTCATCGAACTTTGCACACGCAGGAACCCTCTTCTAGAATGATACGAACCGCTCAGATGGGCGATCAGCCGGCGCGGATTTTATTTGATCGACATGAGCCTCGTTGTCTACTCCTATCCTTTGTTTTTCCAATACTTTGCTATTTTCTGAAACTCCCATCCCCCTTTGGCTTGTTGTTGCCCCTTTTGACAGTCTGAGAAGATATGACCCGGCTTCCCGCAAGTTCAGCGGAACCGTTGATCGCGCTGATCTATGGCGTCAATCTCCATCAAAGACAGGGTTTCCGCCAACTACGGCCTCCCCACACTACGATAAGGATTGTGGAATTGGGGTCGCCAGTCGTTGGATTCCCGCATTCAAGCGTTGTAGTTGGTGCTGTCAATGCGGTCCGCTGAATTAATCAGTCACGGGAGGTCATCTTAGATGTTGAAAAGGGCGATTGCTTGCCAAATATATCGCTTAAGGTTGTTTTTGTAGTAGAAACACTGCTATTTGGAGGAGAGGTCACAACCGGTGATGATTTCTTGAAAACGTGGAGTGTACTCTATAATGCTGGATTGTTAAAGCAGACATTGGCATCTGCACTTTGCGTCACATTTCTTGTGCAACTTCCTAAAAGGGAGTGAGTGTAGCGCACGTGAGGTTGCTGGTTCCGTGAGAGAGTCGTGCCACATTGGATTCTTCTGCTTGTGAGATAGTACTCCTACCGTCGACGATGTGAGAGCAGTCGCGTGAGCCATTGATCCAGCTCCGTTGGTTTCTGGCTGCCATTGGATAGCCTTTAGATCATACCACCAACTCAAAGCCGTGCCACGCAAAAGCAAGGTTGTGTGGTCAATTTTCTTCTTGTCATTGTTGACCCCAGCAACGAGCGGTACATATCTAAACTCATCAACCACGTCATGACCATTGGTCCCTAAGAGTGTGCATGATCAAACGGATCGGGAAGTGTTGGTAAAATTCGACATTTATTTGAGACATGAAAAATTCTCTCGATAAGCACTGCTTCACGTGCACGAGAACTCGAAGCTCCTCCATCTACGCATTGAGCTACTGGAGCAGATGGATGTTGAGGTTCTGGAGTCCCGATAATTTGTTGTACAGGTCTTTATTGATGACGCATTTCGGCCGGTGCTTCTCGCTANATTTCTTGAAAACGTGGAGTGTACTCTATAATGCTGGATTGTTAAAGCAGACATTGGCATCTGCACTTTGCGTCACATTTCTTGTGCAACTTCCTAAAAGGGAGTGAGTGTAGCGCACGTGAGGTTGCTGGTTCCGTGAGAGAGTCGTGCCACATTGGATTCTTCTGCTTGTGAGATAGTACTCCTACCGTCGACGATGTGAGAGCAGTCGCGTGAGCCAGCTCCGTTGGTTTCTGGCTGCCATTGGATAGCCTTTAGATCATACCACCAACTCAAAGCCGTGCCACGCAAAAGCAAGGTTGTGTGGTCAATTTTCTTCTTGTCATTGTTGACCCCAGCAACGAGCGGTACATATCTAAACTCATCAACCACGTCATGACCATTGGTCCCTAAGAGTGTGCATGATCAAACGGATCGGGAAGTGTTGGTAAAATTCGATATTTATTTGAGACATGAAAATTTCTCTCGATAAGCACTGCTTCACGTGCACGAGAACTCGAAGCTCCTCCATCTACGCATTGAGCTACTGGAGCAGATGGATGTTGAGGTTCTGGAGTCCCGATAATTTGTTGTACAGGTCTTTATTGATGACGCATTTCGGCCGGTGCTTCTCGCTATGCCAGGTGTCGACCCAACGTGCTGTGATGGAGGTGAAGTTTTCTTTCGAGTTCTAGGGGTCCATCGACGGATTGGTAGTCAGGTTCGTCGGTGTTACACCATTTGCCACGAAAGTCGCCGTTGCCGCCTCATTCGCCTGGAGAGCATCGTTGTTCGCTTGTTGCTGACCTGCCATCGTTGGGGTTCTCTCTCAGGATTGCTGCTCGTCGCCGGTTGCGCTTGCTCCGTTCATCGTTGTCGTGAAGTCTGCGGTCTTCTCAATTGTAGAGATGTGCCGATGACTTGTGTTAGGTTGTTTCTAGGTGGTTAATGCGTTGATGCCCATAAAGTGTTGCTGCGCTCTGATGCCAAGTGTTACCTCGAGCGGAACTTAGGTGGTTCAGATGGAAAAGGTGCACGGAGAAAAGAAGATTCGGGCGTTTGGGATAAACGGATCATTTGTAGTTAGCACTAGGCGTACTTCAACGACAAGTATTGAGTGCGTCCAGCACACGCATACAATGCCAGGAATGAGAACGAGGCATAAGTTGGGTCATCGGTGTTCAAGTCGAGCGACGTGTGCAAGGTCGGGTCGTGGGTGGCTGATTCGAGAAGCTCCACCAAGAAGTCGGGGGGCTTCGAGAATGTCGAGGCACTTTTTTATAGAAGTCTAGTGCCATTGAGAAGTAGACCAAAAACATCTCGAAACACCGGTAGAGTTCGCAATAGTTCTGTTGACTGTTCTATAAGGTGGTGGAAGTTGTTTGAACCTTTTAGAGGGGAACACCGAAGGTCAGGGGAGCTGACAAAAATGCATCCTGCCGAACGACGTAAAGAGTCTGAAGTCGACGCGCGTTGGGCCATGACTGTAATGAGCCCGCGCACGGAGTTTAGGGTCTCGTGTACATCAAGGACATAACATGGGCACGTCATTCTCGTGGACTATCCACATTACGATCTAAGTTACAGCATGTCAACTATATTATATGCCTTGTGAACGCGGGGGTGAATTAATGTATCCAGAGCGGTATATCTTGCTTGAATATTTTATTTCAAGGGATCTGGTTCCCTTAGCATTGAATTCGAGGTTATTGTATGTTCGAAGAGAAAGATTTGTTTTCGCAATGTTTGGCTAACGGGGTGCGTCGATATTGTTGGGCCTTGGGAATGCGTCTAACCTCCAATTTCATCCCATTATAACCAAAAAATATTTTGGATACCCCGGGTTTCTAATTTCTCATTAAGAAGCACTCGTTTTTTGACTTATTGCCAGGTCACCCCTAAATCTAATATATTTTTAAATTTCACCTATAAAAGGGGACGAGCTGGCGATAAAGTTTAGGCTGGGCATTTTGCAGATAACATTCCCAAATTGCAAAAGGGCACAAATGCTCCAGTGCCCATGGTTTCGGTCGTTATCCTTGCGGTGTCCATGGTCGAAAACGAACCGAGAGCGGTGTCTGGAGTCGAAAACAGAAAGACAGTGCTATCTAGAGTCGAAAACGACATGACAGCGGTGCCCATAATTTTCGTCGTGCGAGCGAAAACAGAACAGAGACAACTCTACCTACGCCCTCGAAGTTGGTCTTCACCGACTTAGTGGGCGAAGCGGGTGACACTAGCATTGACATCGTCGATGTCAGAAGTAACCTTGTCGCGAGTTTTGGAGGTCGCAAGTGCGAACTCCAAAACTCGCGACAGGGTGCGCTGCATCTCGCAAACCCCCCCAATATCCAACAAACCCCCTAGTTACGCTGGGGGTTCGGGTTTCNAGGCGTGCAGCCTATCAGGACATAGATCTCATCGACGTGGCCGTTCTGGTTCAAACGGCTCTTCGTTCTGACGTGTCTGCAGGGAATTATGACCAAAACTATGTTTTTGCCACTGTTTTATCCTGCTAGAAAATAGTGCCGTTGTGCGCCGCATGTGTGTGTGCATCCACTAGGTCCGTGGCACTATTTAGGTTGTCGAGACCTCAGTTGTCAGCTCTCTCTGCACATTTCAACATTTGCAGCTTCTGACACTTGTGTTTGTGTCCCTAGCCAACCCCTTGCTGTTCTCACCTCCACTTGTGTGTGCTAGTGAGTTAGCTAGCTGGCTTGCGTTGCCACGCTAGCGACAGCAGTGCTAGGGGCTATCTCTCACTTCTATCACACGTGCGCCGCATCTCGCAACCCCCCCCCCTTAATATCCGAAAACCTCCCTACTTTAACTAGGGGGTTTGGGTTACATTTTTTCACTTGCACGAGCACGTGTCGGGCCTCGCGGTAGCGGGGTCCGGCAGATGCCCTTTCGATTACCCATCACATCGTACGCCAAAGACTGCAAACCCCCCAAAACCAACGACAAACCCCCTAGCTTACATGGGGGGTTTGGCATGGTCATCGCGAGCTCGCAGGGAGGTTTCGCCGCAAAAATCCTCCCGCGAGCTCACGACGACCAGCGAAGCTCGAATTAAAAAAAAATCAAATGTGATATATACATCAAATACATATCAGCCGTGCTCGTTTTTGCTCGCACGACGAAAAACATGGGCACTGTTGTCATGTCGTTTGCGACTATGGACAGCGCTGTCATTCCATTTTTTACTCCAGACACCGCCGTCAGATCGTTTTTTACTATGGACACCGCAGCTTTATCTGGCGAAACGATGGGTATATTACTATGCCGTCCATTGCAAAATGAGGGCGATCTGGATACAATCCGCAGAAGATGGTCTAGTGAGAATAGGGGCAACTTGCAAGTCCGCCCCTTGGGATTTCCCCTAATTTCGTTTCGTCAAAGTTACTAGGGCACAAATGCTCCGAAGCCCATGGTCGCGGTCAATAGATCCGCGGTATCCATAGTCGGAAGCGAGTCGTATGCGGTGCCCAAAGTCGAAATCGACTCGCACGCGGTGCCCATAGTCGGAATCGGAAAGACAGCGGTGCCCATGCTTTTTAGTTTCCGACATGAAACCGAATTTTATGGCTTCCGTGCCCACTTTTCGCCCGAAGTATTCAGTCGTCGTACACTAGCATGTCGAAAACAGACCTCGCAGGTTGCCAGCCTGGGCAGGCAGCCTCTGCTTTGGTTTGTCGTTTACCGTTCGGCGGCGGGAGGTCCGCACAACCTGGAGCGAAGCATGTGGACCGCCATCGTCGCGCTGTAGCCGATGTCTGCGCGTCGCCCGGAATAGTACATTTAAGTCGCCAATGAATGCTCGCCACGGTCACGCGAAGAGGTTGTTCTAGTGACCCGCTTGTTGTACCGGTTCGCACGTTGAACCGATAGTTTGCCGTGCATTGAAGGTGCTTCCCCGATAGTAAAATGCGCTCAGTTTACTCGTGCCGTCGACCTTTGTCGAACACGTTCGGCGGACATGGACAACGCCGCCCGTCCTAATGGCTTGCCACATCAGGGATGGGGTACTCCCGTGGAGGATCCTGTGGCCGTACACAAGGCATGGGTGGCTTTGAAGGAGGCGTGGGACCGCTATCTCACACATAACGCAAGGTTGGGCTACATTGTACCATCATGGGTCGTGACTCCTGTTACCCCGGAGCACATGGCCTGGAACTTGGGTATTCCCATGCCAAGTGGCAGGCCGCCAAACTGTCGCGACCCATGGGAGCCATGGATATGGTCGGAGCCGCCGAGTCCGTAGTGGCCAATCCATGCTAGTGACAATGTGAACATTGGGTATATGAGATGAATTTCACGTACTGTTCTGGGCATTGCAGTATTATTTTCTTGTCAACCATGGGCATAAGAGGTATTTCCCACTCTGTTCAATGGTTATCCCTATTTTATTGCACATGTTGTATGGGCAAAGCAGTTATTTTAAACATAGACACGTGGGTATATGACATATTTTCACCACCATGTATGGGCATAAAGTTGTTATCGTGATGTGCACATAGGGCATATGAGTCATATTGATTCCGGTGCACATCACATTTGAGGTCATGAAGTTGTTATTCATGTGGACACATAGGGCACATGAGTATTATTCATTCATCATGTATGGGCAGTACTGTATTAATGTTGTCTCTATCATGGGTATGGAAGTTTTATTGTTGGCTGAAGTATGGACATTGATGAATTATTTCCGGGTTAAACGTGGGTACGCAAGTAATAATTATGGACGTACTAGCATGTCCACTCTGGGTCTAGCCACTTTGGATCCAGTACACTGCACAGCCATAGCCAGTGGCACAGGTCACAACCACAACCCTGACGTCCCTGACATCCCATTGCATCGAAGAATATGTCCTCTTCCTCCTTCTCGGAGTCGATGTTTTCGTCACCACTCTCGTAGAAGTCTTCCACTCCATGGTTGTCCTCTGTCTCTGTGTCACTCATGTACGTGTCCAGTTGCAGTGCGTCGTTGTTTGTTGGTGAACAGTGGCACATGCCTACATATCTTGTTTTTGTTGGCGGCCACAAGTAGGAATACACTTTCTGGCACACTAATGTCGCACCAACTCCCATGAGGAACATCCATGTCAACTCCTGTTCGTCACAAGTCATGTCAATGGGTTCTTCAAAGTATTGATGCAAGAGAATGAAATGACTGTGCTTGTAATGTTTATGTACTTGTTGCTAAACATCCAAAACACTATTGTGCACTAGAATTTCTATTCACAATTCTTCAGTACAATTTCATGACAGTAATGAGCTCTTCTTAGGAAACAACCCTTTTCACATCTTTGGTTGTGTTTTATTTGAAAACATTAGCATTGTGAGCAGAGGACAACTTGGGGAGGGAAAGCACAAACAAGGCATTCTTTGAGTAACAACCTTCCACAGGAGGCACTGAAGAGAACTACAATGTCAACAACTACATTGCTACTCCCTAATGTAATGGCATGATGCATTTTCGGGCCACATGTTATCTGGCTTGCACCTGCTCTTCATCAATCCTTAAGTGGTCCACCTCTGCAAAGCACACACACGTAGGGAAAACAGTATTAGGACGCATGAATGCCGGTAAAAGCACAACATACTTGAAATAATGGCAATGAATACAAGAAATGACTCACCAAAGACCAAAGGACCGATTGATGCTATCCACTTCAGCATGGAAGGCCATCCAGGCCTCCTCACGGTCCTCGGCATCATGGCGGTCGACTCCTTCCTTGTCGCTGGACACAGAGACAGGGTCGACTACCTCCTGCCCCCCCTCCCCCCCCTCCTCCTGTGCCTCCTCTCCATCCCCCCCCCATCGTCCTCCTCTTCCCCCTCCCCTTCCTCGTCGTCCTCACCCTCCTCGCGGGAGTTCTCCTCCTCCTCCTCCTCCTCCTCCTCAGACTCCCCCTCCTCTGCCGCAGGTGGTGCATCACCAGCCTCGTCTCCTGAGTACCCCATCGCGTCCACGTTGCTCCTGCAGGAGGCACGCATGCGTCTCTCGGCGTCAAGCTCGGAGACGCGTGCTGCTGCCATCGCCTCTGGGCTTGGCGCCTCCATGTTTGGACATGCCCGCCTGACATGTCCCTGCTTCCCACAGCGTGCACAGATGCGCCGTTTCTTCACTTTTGTNGCGTGCGGACAAGGCACACCATATTCCTGCCAACGTCCGCACGTGCAGTCCTTCGTCGTGAGGTCGACGTCGCGTGGGGTGCCGTTGCGCCGAGTGGCTGTTCCAGTCAGCCACGGTCCCCTCTCGTCGCCGTCCAAGTCCAGAGCGTACTCCCTGCTGCGGTAACAGTTGTTTTTCAGCTTCAAGTGGAGCGCGGGCGCAACGTTGCCCGGGGCGTCGTGCGCCAACCTGCGGCGAATGTGCCACAACCGCTGCACGAACAGATGGAGGTTCAAGAAGCAAAAAAACGGGTACATTTTGCGGAGCTCCACCAGCTTGCCATTGAGAGACTCCATGGCGTTGCTGGTGGTATGCCCACCGCGGGGAACCGGACAGAAGAGGCGGCTCCAGCGCTCCTTCGGAATGCCGGGCTCACCATTACCGCCCAACAAGTAGTCCACCGCCCTCGGTGTTGTACGCCGCATCTCGGCCAGCGCTGCGTCCCAGTCCGCCTGCGTCGTGACGTGTGCCAGGTTCCA
>SZWC01012915.1:39295-59916 GCA_023375785.1 Penium margaritaceum | reverse complement strand
TGTGTGTGTGTGTGTGTGTGTGTGTGTGTGTGTGTGTGTGTGTGTGTGTGTGTGTTGTTGGTTTTTTCACATCTCTCATTGTTCTCTGTTGTGTCCTCCCGGCTTGTGTACATCGGCGTGCAGATGAATAACGACGAGACTCGAAGCTGCTCGAGTGTCGTCGGGTGGAGCCGACGCAGGCTGAGGACTACTCCCAGTTCGCTAGACCCTCCTCCCTCTTGCGATGTGCTCAGCTCCATCGGCAGGCCTCCTTGGCGGTCTGTCAGCCGGCGGTCACTGCCACTGCGGATGTTGTCAGCATGCGTCCAGTGCTGGATCTGACTGTACCATTGCGTCTGCAGCGTCGTGCTCTGCTTAGGGTCCAAATCTCATGCTGGCGTGACACTCTTGTCACCAAGGACTAGTGTAGGCGCTGCTTGGGTTTGGCCAGCCATAACTCCTCACTCTTATTATTTCTGGCTGATTCTCACCGCACGACTGCGTCTGCAGCGTCGGTACAATGGTGTGGTTCAGTTTTCTGGCGAAACGGAGAGCGCGCAGGTTTTGGGCTGTCGGCCATCTTGCAGGGCTCACCGAGAAAACCTTGCCTGCGAGAAAATAGGTCTATTTTTTGATTGGCTGGCTAGCTAAGCAACAAGGTCTACAGAGCTGGGAGGGGGAGCTAGAACTTGGAGGGGTCTCCCATTGCTGTTCATTCTTGCTTCCGAACTAGTCATTTCCAGTTTTCATGTTTTGTGTGGCGCTTACTCTGGCGCACGCGTTCTTGAGTAACAAACACTAGAGCTCTCAGACTTAGGATCAGGTGCAACAGACTAAGGGGGTAGCTTAAGTAACGAGTATGGGTTCCTGCACGTTGCATCAACAACACTGCTGCCCCAACTTGCTGCATTAGGTTTTCTAGCTTGGCATCAGAGCCAGAGCGCAGCAGTAGCACAACACAACTGGCGTACAGGTTCCTGACTACGCGGGCGGACCTCCATACGCGCCAATGCAGGGGAAATAATGTCGGATTTTCCCAGCAGCATTGACCTGCTTGGTGGTAGTGGCAGAATTTTTCCCATGGCCACTAGGCCAGGGGAAATGCTGCAGGATTTTTTTTGGACAGCACTAACCCCTACATGTGACGTAAGGAGGTGAGTGGCAGGCCGCGTCAGGCACACGCTGGCGACGACGCACGTGGCGACGTCAACCAAGCGTAGTG
The DNA here is from genome assembly GCA_023375785.1 of Penium margaritaceum. Taxonomy (NCBI): domain Eukaryota; kingdom Viridiplantae; phylum Streptophyta; class Zygnematophyceae; order Desmidiales; family Peniaceae; genus Penium; species Penium margaritaceum. The sequence continues at coordinate 58,715 of SZWC01012915.1, read as the reverse complement.
GCTGGCAGCCAGTAGCAGCAGCAGCTTGTAGCAACAGCAACAGCTTGTCGCAACAGCGAGCAGTGGCAGCAACAACCAGCAGCAGCTGTGCGTAGTAGCAGCAACAGCCGGCAGCAGCAGTAGCTTGTGGTAGCTCGTAGTTGCAGCAACCCGTAGCAGCAAGCAAAAACAACAGCCGCCAGCAACAGCTCAAAGAACAGTAGTGCGCAATAGTAGCGAGGAGCAGCAGTAGCCGGCTGCAGCAGCAGCAACAGCGAGCAGCAGCGAGCTGTAGCCTACAACAACCACCAACAGCAGCTGTAGTAGCCACCAACAACAGTAGTAGCTGTAGCTACTCGCAGCCCGCTGCTCGCAACGAGTAGCGAGCTACGAGCAGCGAGCTCACTACTTGAAGCTTGTAGCGAGGAGGGAGCTTGCTACGTGTAGCTCGCGGCTCATAGGGAGCAGCGAGCTCGTTGTGACGAATGAAAGGAAAAAAATAAAAAAATCCCCCATCCCGTAGGTGGCCTTGTAGCGGCTGCAGCCACCACCACGGCCGTTGTAGCAGCCAGAGCAGTCACAGTAGCTCAGAAGCAGCAACAATAACAGGTGTTGTAATAGCAGCAGTAGTGGCAACAGCAACAGAAGTAGCAGTAGCAGCATTAACTGCAATAGGAGCAGCAGCCACTACTACAACGACAACCGTAGCGAGCAACAGCAGCAACAGCAATAGCAACAGCAGCTATGATAGCAGCAGCTGCTGCAACTGCAGCAGTAGCAGCAACAGCAGAAGTAATAGAAACTGCAACAGTAGTAGCAGTTGCTGTTGCAACAACAGCCGCAGAAGCAACTACAACAACAGTAGCAGCAATATCAGTAGAAACAACAGCCGCAGCACTAGACCAGCAGTAGTAGTAGCAGCAGCAATGACAGTAGTAGCAGCTGTAGCAACAGTAGCAATTGCCCTGTAGCTGACACAACAGTGGCTGGAGCAATAGCCGTTGTTGACATGAGCCATCCTCAGTTGACGTCACTACTGACGTCATTGCTGACGTTAGCAACAAAAATGTTACAACCGCAACCTTGTAGATAATGTAGCAGTAGTTACTGACATCAGCCATCCTAGGCTGATGTCACTACTGACGTCACCGCTGACATCAGCGGCACAAAAAAAACACAGAGGGGAACAAAGAACACTATGGCTAATAGCCCCAGAGGGGAGGGGTCCTCCTCTGTTGGGGGGACCCGTAGCCCCCCTTTCTTGTAGTTGTTGCAGTAGCTAGAAGAGCAACAGCAGTAGTAGTAGCAGCATCAGCAGTAGCAGTAGCAGCAGCGGCAACAGTAGGAGCAATAGCAGTAGCAACATCAACAACAGTAGAAGCAGTCCACAAGCTTTGTCCCCGCCTCCTCTGATCCCCTAGACGCCATTCAGCAACAGCTTGCAGCACTGACATAGTAACTTGTAGCATTGCAGCCGCTGGCATCACATACACACACCAGTGACCCCGCTGCCCTTCCTTCCTCTTGGGCATGCCAACCCCACTTTTTCTTCTGCCATGGATTACCTGGCGTAGTAGCACACACAACGCCAGCAACAGACAGTGACTTCAGTCCTTGGCCCCACTCCGGGTGCTGGCCAAAGGCCAGAGGACTTTGAGACCCCGCCCCCGCCGCTTCAGGCTGGAGAACAGTTTCGAAGCTGGGAGCTTAACTTTCACATCTGGGCATACGGTGAGGGCCTGTGGCCATACCACACTCTTTCGTAGCATTCCATCCAGACCAACCAGCCGTATGATGGTGGTCGTGCCGTATGCGCCCTCATCCCTATTCCTCCTCCGGCATCACGCCTAGCCATGGAGCCCTTCCTCAACAACTTCACCACTGGCGGAACTCTAGACCCTATAGCCGCGTGGCACGTCCTCACCCGTCCCCATTGCCTATCCAGCGAGGCTGAGACCAGCCGTCTGCTTCGGTAGTTCAACTCCATACACATGGGAGAGACCGAGACGATCACCTCTTACTAGCAGCAGACGGAGGACATCCTCCGTTGCCTAGGCACCTCTGCTCCACCACCACTGGCCATGCTCCTGACCATCAATCATGGTGTCACCAATGCGTACGCCGACGTCTTTTTCCACTACACCCAAGATGTCCTCTCCACATTGGTGGCCAGGGCACCCTCATGCCCTAGGCATACGAGCTCTTTCTTAGGATTGAGGAAGCTCGTCTGAAGCCAGGCATCCAACGCACGGAGGCCTTTGCCTCCCCTGCCGTCACCTCCATGGCCGTCGTTTTCTCCCGGACTAGCTACATCCACAGCTCCTCGTTGTCAGGGATGAAGAAGCGCAAAGGCAAGAAGGGCAAGGGCCAGTAGTAGTAGCAGCAGCCGACCAGGTCTAGTGGTGGTAGCTCGGTCTGCCACAACTGTGGCTAGCCAGGACACGGGTGGTACACGTGCCCACTACCAACGGACGAGGCGCACGTCATCGCCACCATGTGGCACCAGCGTGAGCGCCGTCTCGCCTCTCCCACCATAGCTGTCGCCGGCCCTGATGCCTCCACCCCGTCTAGTAGCTCCACTCCTCCGACAGCCACACCGGTCCTGCCATCGCCAGCTCCGTAGCAATATCATCATCCGTAGGTGTGTGTGCGTCTGTTTCCATCAACTGTGCAGTCCTCCTCCTGTTTTGGCTCTCGTGCTATCACTCTGCACTCAGTCTACACTCCTGGACCGTCCACCCGTGAGCATCAGTTGGAGCAATTCATCGGACTCCAGCTCGGCCTGCCTCCCCCCCCCTAAGGGAAGTGCAAGTTGTGTCATCTCCTGATCGTCTGCCCTGCCTTGCATGACTAAGACTGAGTTGCGTTTGTTTCTTGCTTCCTCCTCCGTTTCGTCGTCTCCCGTGCACTCTTTCTCCCCTCTCTTTGACAACGTTTTGTGGCTTGATGATAGGCAGTCTCGGTTTGCGCCGCCGTCCACCGTGTCCGCGTCTCTTGCTTGCTACCATGCGACTGTTAGCAATCTGGCGACTTTGGTCCAGGACCCTGCCGAGACCTGGATGATCGACTCGAGGGCCACGCATCACATGACAGCCTCTTACAAGGCCTTCAGTGTGCTTGGTCCTGTTGGCGATGTTGAAAGTGCCCCTGCCATGGATGCCGTTCGACCGTTTTTCTGGTTCGACCACTAGAGAATGGTCGGATGTCTGATCTGATTGTAGATTTGGACTTGTTGCATTTCGCCATGCAGTTTTGAGCTTTCAGTTGCTCGATTTGCTTGATAATTCAGAGAGTTAGCCCCATCCGAAGTTCGGGTGGTAGGTGGGTGGAATCTTGGTTCCGTCATTGGTGACGGATTAATTCCACCACCAGTGATCCGAGTTCGACTTCAATGAGCTCCAAGGGCACATGGGCCATGAACAAAAAGGATGTGGATGGTCTTCTGGACCACGGCGAGCCTCCCCCCACGTTGGGATGACAGGAAGGGCGCTTCGATAGGCCACCGTCGAAGCGCCTCCCGTCACTCCTGTTCGTGGGTATGGAGGGCGGCTTGGCTCCACCATGGGTTACTCTAATGGCCGTAGCAGGGGCTCTACTGCTCTGTTTTGGGCGTGCTTGTATGCGTTGGAAAGCTTAGATCACATGCTATAAGAATCTAATGTAATCTCACCCAAATAACTAACTATTGGTGATTCCCAGCCTTTCTTAGTTTCTGCAATCTGTATTATGCCAGAATTTTGCTCCCTTGGTGTTGAGGCGACCCAAAGCACACACCTCCCTTGAAAGTCTCTTCGCACTAAGTAGCCGTGGACACTTAGGAAGTTCAGGGCACACCAAGACAACATTCCTGACAGGCGATGTGTCTGGTGTCTGGACGGACTCTGGATAGGTGTTACTTGTCCGTGGCGTCGACATTGTTTGTTTCCATGGTACTACCGGTGATGTCTTGATGACCAATGTCCTCTTCCTCCTAGGTCTTGAGCTGAGCCTCCTGTCTGTCATTGCCCTTGACCGCATGAGCATGTATGTTCTGCACTCGTGTGGTGTTGGCACTGTTTAGTTATGTCCGTCCGGTCTTGTCGTTCTGCAGGCCACCGCCTGTGGCAACCTGTGGCATGTTTCTCGTCTGTCCTCCCCTCCCTTCGTCCCCTCCCCGTGGGCTACCACAGTCCATGTTTTTGTCACCTGCGCGCTCTCTCCGCAACACACATGTCTCTTTCACCACCACCTTTGCTATGTCCACTCTGTTGCAGTAGATAGCATGCTCTGCACCCAGCCGGCCAAGGGCCTGGATCCAGACTGCTTCCCCTCGCCGTACCCTAGAGAGTGTATTGATTGCGCTCGGGGCAAGATGCACCGGTCCACATACCCTCTGTCTTTCTCCTGTGCGTCCGCCCCTCTGGACCTGGTCCATTCCGATGTCATGGGTCCTCTCCCTACCAAGTCCATCGGGGACCATGGACGCCATGTCCTCACCCCCACTGATGACTACTCCCGCTACCACTGGGTCTTCTGCACTCGGCAAAAGAGCGATGTCGCTCCTGCCATTCGGGATTGGCCTATTCATGCGGAGCGTGAGTGTGGTTGGTCTGTTCGCCACTTTCATTCTGATCGCAGTGGCGAGTACATGGGGGAGACCACAACGTTTCTCGCTTCCCGGGGTATCCACCACGAGACATCGGCACATTACACACCATTCAGAATAGCGTCTCCGAGCGGTGGAACCGCACCATGGCTGACGTCGTCTGCATCATGCGTGTCGAGTTTGGCCTCTCCGATGGCTTCTACTTCGAAGCCATGGCCTACATGACATGGTTCTGGAACCGGATTCCCCACGGACCCCTTCCCGCCATTCGACACCGTACCAGTACTGGTGCGATCAGCGGGCTGATCTCCGTCCGGCTCGCGCCTGGGGCTGCGTGGCCATTTTGTGGCTGCCCGCTCCGCAGCAGGGCGGCAAGCTCGCCCCCCCCCCGGGCGTCCTTGCACCTTCCTCGGTGTCTCTCGCCAGTCCAAAGCCTGGCACTTTTGGGATCCATCTCGACACTGCATCATTGAGTCCTGCAATGCCCTCTTCTTTGAGGAGCTGTTTCCACGTAACCTCGTTTGCTCCGGCTTATCGATGTCCCTCTCATTGCATGGGGGAGTGGTGATTCCAACCTCCATCTTGCCGCTTCCGGGCAACACATCACCTGGTCCCTCCGGGCTAGCATCCTGAGTCTTGTCCATTGGTCCCTCCAGGCCGGTAGCCCAAGTCGTGTCCGCTGTCCCTCCGTGCCGGCAGCCCCGTCCGTGTTTGCTGGTCCTTCAGGGCCAGCAGACACGTCTGCATCCATTGGTCCCTCCTGGCCGACAGCTCTAGCCGCGTCCCGTGGCCCCTCTGGGCCGGCAACCCCATTCGCGGCCAATGGCCCCTTTGGGCCGGCAGCCCCAGTCGCGTCTGTTGGCCCCTTTGCGTAGGCAACCTCGTCTGCGTCTGATGGTCCCTCCGGGCCAGCATGCTCGTCTACATTCACTGGTCCCTTCGGGCTGACAGCTCCAGCCGTGTCTGTTGGCGCCTCCGGGCTGGCAGCCCCTATCGCGCCCGCTGGCCCCTCCGCGCTGGTAGCCCCGTCCGCGTCTCCTGGTTCCTCCGCATTGGCAGATCCGTCTGCGTCCACTGGTCCCTCCGCGCTGGCATCCCCGTCTGCGTTTGCTGGTTCCTCCAGCCGGCAGACCCGTCTGCGTCCACTGGTCCCTCCGGGTAGGTAGCTCTGCCCGCCTCTGCCAGCACCTCGGACTCGGTGGGATCTTGTAGCGGATTGGACGGAATCCTTGGCTGACTAGGCCGAAATCGCGGTGCTTGAGGATCTGTGACCCTCAAGCCATCCCGTTGAACCGCCCACAGTCCTTGGTGACCCCGCTCAAGCCACGTGGCTCCTTCGACTGGTCGGCGTGGTACTGCCACACTACACTCCCCCCACTAGGAGTGAGAGCCGCCTCGGCATCTCCGGTAATCCCAACGTGGGATTGGAGCCTTAGAGCTCTCATACCAATGTAGCGGATTGGACGGAGTCCTTGGCCGACTAGGCCAAAACCGCGGTGCTTGAGGGTCTCCGACCCTCAAGCCATCCCGTCCAACTGCCCACAGTCCCAGGTGACCCCGCTCAAGCCACGTGGCTCCTTCGACTGGTCGGCGTGGCACAACCACGCTACAGATCTCCTGCCCTACCACACTACACGCGTGGCCCAGGCGGCAGCCTCCAACCTAGGCCATCATGAGTACGCAAACCACCACACCGCGCTTTGTGGCGCCTCAACTCCCCGTCGCCCCATGTGTCTCTTCCACTCCTATGATAGTGTGTGGGTACCTTGGCACCAAGGCCCTCGGTCTAACCACTTCGGGCATCGTTGGAGACCTCCACCCGGGCTCCTTACTGGGGTACTTCATGCTCCATCAAGAGCATCGGCATGCCGTCACGGCTCCACTCACGCGCATCTCACTTGGAGCTCGAGATGCACACGCCCTCGCAGTCCACTCCACGGCACGTCCAAAGGACCAAACCACCCTACGCGAGGCTCGAGCATCCCACGAGGTCGCACACTGGGATGCTGCCTGCGCCGACGAGCTCGCTGCTATCCGGCATCACCAAGTGTATGACCTCGTTGATCTTCCTCCAGGGGGGAAGGCCATCGGTGCCAAATGAGTCTTGTGGCGGAAATGGAAGCAGGATGAGTCCTTGGACAAGTACATGGCTCGCCTCACAGCCAAGGGGTTTGGTCATGTCCTTGGGGTTGATTACGACCAGATCTTTGTCCCAGTTGGCCAATTTTCTAATTGCCGAGCGCTCCTCAGCTCGGGTGTCCAGTATTGGGGGGAGCTACATGAGATGGACGTGAGCAACGTTTTCTTCCATGGCTCGGAGGAGGGAGAGGAGCTCTACATGGTGCAGCCCCTAGGCTTCGACGATGGCACTGGGAAGTTCTGGCGGCTGCGGAAGGCCCTCTATGGCCTGAAACAGTTGCCTGGGTGCTGGAACTAGGAGATTAGTCACACGCTCCTTCGTGGTGGCCTCTTGCACAACACTGCTAACCCCGCACTGTTCATGAGCCGACAAGGCTAGACCTTCGTCGCTGTCCTGGTCTACTTCGATGATCTCCTCATTGCCTCGCCTGACATGGCTGCCATCCAGCGTGTCAAGGACCTGTTGGAAACCGCATACCAGATGAAGGATCTCGGGTCTGTCGGAGTTTTCCTGGTCATGGAGCTCAAGCATGATTGCTCCCAGGGCATCCTACATGTCCACAAGGCTACCTATGTACAGACTATGTCCACTCGCTTCGCCAAGAACCTGTCCCTCATGCCGAGCGTATCCTCATCCATGTCACTCGATGGCCAGGTGAAGGTGAAGAGCTCTAACCCAACCGTTGTGGGGAAGCCAGTTGACGTGACCACGTATCTGCGAGTCATCGAGACACTGATGTTCCTGACGACGATGACACGCCTAGATATCTCGTTTGCCGCCAACCTCCTCTTTCAGTTCTCTTAGGAGACACGTCACCTCCACTTTGAGGCCGCAATCCGAGTACTGCGCTATGTTGTCTCGACTCCACGACGAGGTCTTATATTCTGCCAACAACCGTCTCTTGTCACGGTGGGCTACAGTGACAGTGACTGGGCCGGCAGCCCGGACGATAAGAGCCGCACAGGTTGGATCTCTCTGATTGGAGGCACGGCTGTGTCCTGGAATAGTGGCAAGGAGGGGTGCATTTCACGTAGCACTACTGAGGCTGAGTACGTGGCCCTTGGCTCAAGCGCATGCGAGAGCGTGTGGTTGCGTCGTCTGTTGTTTGTGTTGCGTCAGTCCGTCGCATCCTTCACGTTGCATTGTGACAATGAGAGTGCCACGGCCATCGCCGGCAATGACGGCGTGCATCACTTATGCACAAAGCACATCAATGTTGAATATCACTATGTGCATTTGTTGTTGCACCACAACAGCGTCGGAATTGTGTGAATTGAGACAACACGGCAGCTGGCTAACTTCATGACCAAGGCACTGAAGCGTGACTTGTTCAAGAAGGTTGTGAGTTCGGTCGGCGTGCGTCCGTGAGTTGCACTCCTTGTCCCTGCCTACGTCTCTGCATGCCCTGGGGGAGTTTTTCTGTTGAATGTGTCGTTGCCTACACATGTGCACTGCGCATGTGAGTCATGGGGAAGTGTTGGTTTTTTCACATCTGTCATTGTGCTCTGTTGTGTCCTCCCGATTTGTGTACATCGGCGTGCAGATGACTGATAGCGAGACTCAAAGCTGTTGGAGTGTCGTCTGGTGGAGCCAACGTATGCTGAGGAGTACACGCATTTTACTAGAGCCTCCTTCCTCCGGCGACGTACTTAGCTCCATTGGCATGCCTCCTCAACGGTCGGGCCGCCGGCGATCACTGTCACTGCGGATGCTGCCTGCATGCGTCCAGTGTTGGATCTGGCTGCACCATTCCGTCTGTAGCGTCGTGCTCTGCTTAGGGTCCAAATCTTATGCTAGCGTGGCACTGTTGTGACCAGGGACTAGTGTAGGCGCTGCCTAGTTTTGGGAAGCCATAACTCCTCACTGTTTTTTTTCTAGCTAATTCTACACGACTGCGTTTGGAGCCTTGGTATTATGGTGTGGTCAAGTTTTTAGGCAAAACCGACGACGTGCGGGTTTTGGGCTGTCGGCCATCTGGCATGGCTCAGCGAGAAAACCCTGCCTGCCAGAAAATAGGTCATTTTTCTGATTGGCTGGTTAGCTGAGTAACAAGCTCTACAGAGCTGGAGGGGGAGCTAGAACTTGGAGGGGTCTCCCATTGCTGTTCATTCTTGCTTCCTAATCAGTCATTTCCAGTTTTTTGCTACTGTCTGGCGTTAACTCTGGCGCACGCGTTCCTGAGTAACAAACACGAGATCTCTTAGACTTAGGATCTGGTGCAACAGACTGAGGGGGCGGCTTAAGCAACGAGCATGGGTTCTAGCACGTTGCATGAACAACGTTGCTGTCCCAACTTGCTGCCTTAGGTTTTCTAGCTTGTGTGTGTGTGTGTGTGTGTGTGTGTGTGTGTACAGACCTGTGGAAAGTGCACAGTGTATTGGTAAGTCAGCACTTGAGCACCAATACCAACACCCCGCCTGGCCCGCAGGCAGAGAATCGGACAAGTGACAATAGACAGTATGAGGGTCACATGGAGGAAATTGAACAGAACAGAACAAGAGGGGAACGACATTCAGATGCAATGATGTGCAAAGGGTGCACGTGTCACACCAACTGCATGCACAACAATCTATTGGTTTGTGTGGCTTCCACCAGTCACAATCGACGTTGATGGATTACCCATACAACCCAATTATCAGGCGCTCAAGATGAGTTCGCCGACATGGCAGCAGGTGTCTTGTGGATTCGCCTGCTACTACCGTGGTGATGGATGTCACAGCTAGCATCGATGCTAGAAGCATCCTCTAGGCTGTCATCTGCCTTAGCTTTGGTCCCCTGAGAGCACACGTGGTCCACAGGATGAGTGTCTGCCGGCATTGACTGGTCCACTTACAGGACCTCTGGCGGTCATGCTCGCCAAGATCCGCGGCCTAAAGCGGATGATGACGTAGCTATGTGACCCTGTCGTCATCTAGATTGCTGTTTCCATGAGTCCGTCGACGCCTTCCTTACCTTCGTCTACATCTTTTTCTTCTACATCCCCTCCGGATGCTTCTTTAATGTCACCCCCCGATCCATCCCGAGTGGCCACTATTATCTCTCCGTCTCGAGCGCGGGGTCGTCGTCGCCACACGACCCGTCATGATGGATAGAGCTCAGACAACTTGTTCGCTCCCAAGGCTACCATTGCGTTTCCTGTCGAGGTGGAGAGTGGCTATTGGGGATAGCCAACCACATCGATATCCATAGGATCAACATCTTCACCTATGAGCAGCATCTCGGAGTCACCTTATGCAAACGCGGATGCCACGATGTTGACACATGACCTGGAGCCAGCTCCAGATATGGTATTGATGGTGGAGACATGTGTGTCATCGAGGTTGACATCCACACCGGGGCAGGAGCCGGATGCGGAGTACATAGCACTGGCCAAGGCGGTCAAGGAGGCGGTGTGGCTCTGTAGGTTGCTGGGGGAGCTTGGTGTACCATAGCAAGAGCCTACGGTGGTGCAAGAGGACAACACCGGCTCCATCTTGCTCACCAATGACCCGATGCAGCACAGGATGAAGAAGCACATTGACGTGCATTATCACTATGCATGGGACACGGTTGAAACAGGGCAGGTGGTGCTGTAGCACTGTAGCACCCACAACATGCTTGCGGATTGCTTGACCAAAGCGCAACTCGCGGACCGGCACACGATGAGCGTGGCCGGGCTTTGGAGGACCAGCTATGATGGGCTGGAGGACGCAGCGGAAGATGAGTGAGAGAAAGCAGGAGCAACGGGCATAAAAGGTGCAAGGGGGAGAATGTTGAAAATTTGCCCATCCGCATGTCCAAGTGCGGCGCCGGGAGGTGCCGACGAGCCGCCAGAGAGAAGAAAATCCTCGCAGTTAGATCTAGCAACTCAAGGATTGCCCGGATCATGAAGTGGAGGATTTTCCCAAAATTTTGACGAGTCGCTAAATCCGGTGGAAGTTGTGTCACCAGAATTGGACAAGTATTGAGGGAGATATGAGCGTCCAAAGTTGGGCTGTGCGCGGGGGCTCTGGGAGCCGATTGGGACTCGACTTCCGGTGAATAATTGACCAGACCAAGTAACAAATGTCCATCTAGAGATTTTTCTCGGGAATGACTGCTGAGGCGTCCGGTGAATAATCCACCGGATCCATTAGTACAGGTTGTTACTGAGGGACTTAGCCATAATCCTGGTTAGGCGTCCGAAACTCAGTACTACATTTTGTTAACTGGGGACTTAGTCAAAATTCTGACTGCAGGTCCGCGGAGAGGTTTCAAACCTCGTCACACCCCATCACCAGATTCGACCCAAAGGTGGGGGAGGTGCTTCGAGACAGTGCAGGAGACCCCTACAACACGTGCAATGGGATCTGCATGTTGGGAAAGGCTCTTTGCATGTGAATGAAGGCGCCACGGCGTGTGCGCACCATGGAGGCATTAGTCGTTTCTGTGGTGGGTGAGATGCCCGGCAAGCGTAACTTGGGCTACGCTTGGCCGGATCGCGTTCGGTTTTGTGCATTGGAGAGATCATGACTAGTCCAAAAAATAATCTGATTATGTCCATGTACAAACAACTAACGCAAAATGCCGTTGTTCCCTTCACAAAGTGACTGTCTCTATTTTCCTGCTCACATAGTGTGAGGCAATAAGAAAGCTCACGCTCAGTCTCAGATTTGTCCAAAACGAAAGACGTGAACCACTAGAGAAGACCACACCAACAGTCGGGACCACACAACGTGAGTTTTCCGACAGAAACCACAGATAAAATTGTACCGGGGAGGTGGTCACCGAGAAAACTCTAGAGAGAATGTGAGAACGTGCCAGCTGAGGCTAATGTTATTGAAGTAGCTGTCAAGCGTCCCGACATCCTAGCAAGTTGTGGCGACCAGTCCAAAGGTCACCGTGGCCAACACAGCAACACTCCTCCATGACCCATAGATGCATGTCACCACAAGCAAGCAAGTATCACAGATCGATGGCAATGACAATGCACAACAAAGGGCATGAGATAGGGCCACGAAAAAATAGTGAACAGAGAGAAGAATCAGCAAGAGTGGTGCATGAATCACTCAGGAGCAGAAGCATACACAAGACGCCAAAAAATACACATGACAGACTTTAACATGCCGCTACACATTGCTTTTGTGAGGCAATCTACTCGCTGCCTCTGCGTGTCAACACCCACAACAAAGTCATTGCCATGTGAAACATGCTCATGTACAGTATAATACTCAATGTTGATGTACTTTATGCACGTGTGACACATGCCATCATGACCAAATCACTATCAGTGTATCCATCAACAACCATAGACAACTGCGTGCAAAAGCATGAGTCCAGGCGTGGGATAGACACGACATACCGAACAACACCTAGTGCAACCTCTAGATGGAGCTGACGGAAGTAATGTGAGAATTGCGACAAGTAGTTCAGAGTAAAGGTTGCATCTATGTGTGTCATGGTCTCAAAAAACATAAGGGGGCCAATGACCTGGAGGCACGTCGTGACATCGACAAGCTTTTGCAGACAAGCAGGGTGTATGGACATGAGAAGACTGTTTATGGTGGACGTCATAGGAGTGGATGCAGAGGGGTATGTGGCCAACAAGTTAGCATATTTTCCATTAGCGTCTTGACATAACCAGCCTGATGCACGTGCAATATGTGACGCTGGCAATCATGCTCAATCTCCAATCCCAAGAAGGCGCGAGCTAGACCAAGATCCTTCTTTTTGTACATAGAATGGAGGAGATCCTTCACAACCTCAATGACCTGAGGGTCAAGGGATACAATCAGGAGGTTGTCCACATAGACCAAGCCAGCAACGAAGTGCGCAAAGGAAGGACTCACGAACAGAGCTGTGTAGACTTGGCCACGGTGATACCCTCCTCACTCCAAGGTAGCACACAACTTGAAGTTCCAATAACGTGGAGAGTCGTTTAGGACATACAAGGCCTTTTGAAGGTGCCAGACCCTGTTTGTGCTGTCCTCAAACCCTGGAGGTTGGACAGGATAGATCTCTTCCTTGAGCTTTCCATGTAAAACAATGTTGTTTATGTCCATCTAGTGAAGTTCCCACTTTTGCTGAGCAACCTGACTCAACAAGGCCTCTACGGTGGTGTACTTGCTGACAGGTACACAGGTGGCATCAAAGTATACGCCAGGAACTAAGGAGGTCGTAAGATGGGCTTTGTATCGTTCCATTCAGCCTTTGGGTCCTCGCGCATAGCCTGCTCCCGGAGTGGTGCATCCGTAGCGAAGCTGGCTTGTTGCACAATTTTTTCTTCGGGCACACTTGTTGTGGTGCTACTCACAACAATTGCGGTGGAGATTGTGGGATCTTGCAGAGGCTGAGTAGAATTAGTAGCTGTACTAGCTTTATAGAGCTCATTGGCGACGAGATAACATCCAAACGTGGCATTAGGCTATATCATAGGCACTGCCAGACCATGAGCATCAAGACCAGAGGCAGGATTAGACTGTGTGGGATTCACAACAACACCGTGAACTGGACAGGCAGACCGCATGGGCCTAGAGGGGCCAGCTGAGGCATTGCAAATGGCAGGTGGGCCATAATGAGGCATGAGATGTAAGGGTTTCAAACGACCGCCAGGCGCGTAAATGAGCAATGATGAGATAGGGGACGATGAGGGTGCGATTGGGTTTTCTACAGATGGGACCACAACCGGCTACGCAGGCGATGATGCTTGAACCAATAGCGGTGGAACAGGAGACAAAACAGGTGAAGACAATACTGATGTAATAGGAGATACCATAGATGTTGATGCGGATGCAATAGGAGGTGAAGTAGGCCACGACCTAGATGTAGCAGGGAATGATGCAGGTGATAATGCAGATGCGGCTAGAGTTGATACAGGTGACGACGTAGATGCTATATAGGAAAATGCACGTGATGACACAAATACAACAGGAAAAAACACAAGAAATAACACCAATACGACACGTATTGATGTAGGCAATGAAGCAGATGTGCCAAGGGATGATGCTGGCCTCGTCCCTTGGCATGGAGTGCAGCCACTACCGAAGAAAACTCCACCAACACAACCTCCCCCTAGACAAGAGAAGGGCACAAGCAACGGGACAGAACGAGCACTACTGTAAAAGAGATTGCTCTCAAAGAAGAGAGGATTGCAAGACGCAACAGCCCGACTACGCTCAGGGTCCCCTAAGTACGAGACCTTGGACAGAGAAGAGACACCAAGGAAGGGACACATAAAACCTCAAAGAGACAACTTGCTATTGTGTCGGTCCTCAGGGAGCCAAAAATAGGCAATGCTTCCTCAGACACAAGCAAGGAAAAGGCTAGCACGACAACCATACCAAATTTTGAATGGCATGAAATGACCAGGCAACGGACTGTGGAGAACACGGTTCCAAATCCACGTCATGTAGGACATGGGCTCGAATGCAAGTAATGGAGGGAGGCAAGGATGAAAACAAGTGTGCAGATACCTTCATCAAGAGGACGATTATAGTGTTCCAACACCTCAATCTACTGTGGGGTATACAGAGGAGAGAGTTCTAGATGTACCCCTTGGGACTGAAGGGATCAGGTTGTGGGGCCCATGAACTCCCCACCAGAGTCGAAGTGAAGCGCTAGCAGCTTACACTGGCAAACATGCTTCGCTTGAACAAATGAAGAATTGATTGCAGGCCGGACTTCCCTTTTTTGGGGAAGGACAAAGATCCAGCAAAAGCAAGAGAAATCATCTCCAAGACACAACATGTACCGTCTGATACCGCCCAAAAACTAATGAGGGAGAGGATCTATGATGCCTACATGGATAAGGACAAGTGGATGAAGCGTGCACGGGTGAGACGATGGAAAGGAAGGGCGATGAAGCTTGCCTTGTGCCCAATCAAGGCAGTCAACATTGTACATCATAGGGAGTGTGCTAGGGTCTAGACCAACGATGGGCCGATGATGCAGAAGTATATGGATGGCGGGTATATGCACATGAAACAGGCGGCAATGAAGCAAACATGTGTGCACAGGGGCAAATGAGGGAGCAACATACACATACATTGTAGCAGTGGGGGTGGACGACAATGCACACTAGGGAACACAATACAACTTGTCACAATGCAGAACACAAAGGAGAGGATGGCCAGACCACTGCAGCGACACAATGCCAAAGCCAAGGAAGGAAACAAAGTCCATGCCCTGATCATCTAGGGTAGTGACAGACAGCAAGTTGATCTCGGGCACTGGTACAAAGAGGGTACGGGGCAAAAAGACATCACCCAATGGACCAAAAAAATGCACAACACCAACGCCCTAGACAGACAACATCTGGCCAGAGCCAGTGCGGACGAAGCGTACGCTTCCAACAGGCCCCAACGTGACAAACACGGCATGAGATGACGTCATGTGATGAGTGGCTGCGGAGTCAACGATTCAAAACTCACTTGACACAGGAGATGGGGCAATCACATGACACAAGACAACACTATAGAAACGTACAAGAGAGTGCAGGCATGTCCAGAACTCAGACCAAGGAGACGAGGCAGGGTAAATGACTTCCAATGCTCAGCCCAATCCATAGGCGACAAAGCCCAACAACGCGACGCATCCTAAAGGGCTCCATCCAACGAACGGAGGCCACCCCTAAAAGCGTCAGACAAAATCATACCAGAGAGGACATCGGGAGGCTGAGAATGGAGAGGGACAGAATGAGTTGGAGCAGACGTGCCCGAACCATGCCACAATGCGACAGGAGATGCAGAGGGACCAGAGGGGACATAGGGAGGAGAAAAGGATGAAGCTTCAGGCTGGAGCCACACTGGAGGAGTGTAGGAAGGGGAGGGTCGTCCATAGATGGTGGGGTAGAATGGTGGTGGCATCTAGCACCACCATGGATGAGTTACAAAGACCGCCGAGGAAGTCGGCACGGGCATTTGAACAACCGATGACATGATAATGGTGGTCTCCCGCTGCATAAGGTCAAGCTCCCGGGCGCAAAGGTCTCGACCAAAAGGGAAAGATATAGGAATGAAAAGAAAGGGAAAAGACCTCACAGGTTCCCAAGGATTGGTCTCCTATGGACAAACCCCCGGATGCCCGGGTCTTGTCTAAGAATGGAAAAAGGTGAGAACAGAAAAAAGATATAAAACAACAAGATTACCAAAAGAAAGGGCCGCTTTTGGAAGCGGGCCAGAGCGAAGGCACACCCAGGTTCACCCATGACATGAGTGGCCAATGGTTGCGAAGCTCACCCTTTTTTATCTCTCCTTTAGATGGCAAGCTCGAGTTCTTTGGGCAACCTCGTCGACGGGTGAGCTCATCTGTTGACGAGCCTGCCGACCGACAGCTGAAAGAATACGTGAAGTTACAAAGTAGCTTCCCGCCAGCTGCTGCTGCCTTAGCTGCTTGCTGTTGCCTTAGCAACTGCTGCTGCTCTCACAACAGAACTGCTGCTGTTGATTCTTCTGCTTTGCTGCTGTTATGGCTTAAGTTGCTATTGCTGCTGTGGCGGCCAGGAATGCCACCACGGCTAAACGTCACAGCCAAGATGGTAACCATGACAAGGGAATTGCGAAAAGAACTCGTCAACTATCGCAAAAAACAATTCCGCAGATTTTAGCAATTTATTTCTGCTACATGATGTGAGTCTTCAGCTTAGTGACCACCTACTTTTAGGACCTGCTCGTCCCACCCGGACCAGCCCAGCCCGGCCCATGATTGTAAGGTGCTGATGCTGTGTGCTGGATGGTGGGATGTAGGGACGGAATCTCTCTACTGCTCTGAAACCACGAAGGAATGAGAGAACTCTCCTGGTGACACTCTATGTGAGAGAGAACACTATGATTAACAAAACGCAACAAACGGCGCTTTGATTAGTAGAGAGATGGCAAAGATGTGCATGAAAAATTATAAGTTAGTTAAAACACACAAGTTTGTGGATGTAGTCTCACCTACATGCGCGGAACAAAACGCACAAGTCCATCCAACAAGTGAAGTATAGACCAATCCAGCTGTAGGCTCCAAAGCAACAGCGGGCTAGAAACTGATAGGAGTACGCGATGTCCAAATGACGAACCAGAAGAAGCACCAGGTGCAGAAATAGAAGCTTTAGGCAGCTGGATTGTGAACAAGCAAGGATAGAACCACTGATAAAATGGTCCCTGGGAGGTGGTTATCAAGAAAACTCTAGAGAGAACGGGAAGACATGCCAGCTGAGGCTGGTGTTGTCAAAGTAGCCGTCGAGTGTCCTTGCATCCCAGTGAGCCGTGGCGACAAGTACAAAGGTTACCCTGACTGACACACCAGTCCCAGGGGTCGAGCCCGCCCTCTTGGTACATACCGAGGACGGCTACTCACCTCGGCACAGAGTTAACCTGGCCAGTTGGTCCCCTAAGGATCAGCACCCAGCAGGAATGGTGAGAATCCCCCACAAACCGACATGCAAGTTGGAGATAGCCCTGGTATCCTAAAGTGTCAAGGAGCTAGAGCTCCCTATGAGCAGAACCAACATTAGTTGTGAGAAAACACAGATCATGTGACCTGATTCAGACAAGTAACGAGGGCAACATGAGCTTCCAAAGTTGGGGTGTGCGCGGTGGCTCGGGCAGTTAGCCACGATTCGTCTGCCGGTAGAAAATCTGCTGGAGTAACTGAAGTACATCTGGCAAATGATCCCTGGAAGACTGCCAAGTCGTTCCGGTACACAAACCGCCAGAAGTCAGTAGTACAAGTTATTACTGGGGGACTAGGCCAAAATCCTGGCTCGAAGCCTGAAACTCAGTAGTACACTTTGTTCCTCAGGGACTTCGTAAAAATTCTGACTACAGGTCCGCGGACAGGTTTCAAACCCTGTAAAAATCCATCATCAAACTCAACACAAACGTGAAATAATTGTGTTGAAACAGTGTAGGACTCCATCATTTGCAAAGAGATCTATACCTCTGGAAAGGCGCTTTGCACGTGAAGGGAGACGCCACGGCATGTGTGCACCATGGAGGCGTCAGGCGTTTCTGTGGTGGGTCAGACGTGTGCTTCAGCAAGCATAACCTGGTCTACGCTAGGCAAAATTACACATGGTTTGTTGCGTTGGAAAACTCATGACTAGCCCTATACATGGTCAGATTATTTCCATGTTAAAAAATAATGCAAACTGCCATTGTTCCCCTCATAAAACTGAAACATCTCTAATCTCCTCCTCACATAGCGTGAGGCAACCAAAAAGCTCACGCTCGGTCTTAGATTCATCCAAAAGGAAGAAGTGAACTAAACGAGAAGGTTAACCACGTTGGAACTGCCATCCTGCAGATTCCCAACAAAGGGTCATGGGCACACTATTCTGATCATCTCCAAGCTGTTCATGCTTTCCGCAACGCATGGGATTGTCATCGTGGACAATGTCTCCGTGAAGTCTGAGAACATGTCGGAGTGGAACCTGCACAAATGGCATTGAAGGAGACGCAGCCCATCTAATTGTATGCGGATAGCCCAGGTTTTGGGCTATGAAGGTGGCAGTTGAGTTTCATCACGTGCATAAGGGACTGCTGGATCTCATGTTGGAAAGGAGGTGCTTGTTCAGGCGGCGGCTATGGACGAGGAGAAGCAGGCCTTCACAAAAAACACGGAGGTGCTGATGCTCCTGGTGTCCGGGACAACTGAGTCGCAGTGGGGCTACTTCCAAGGCTACAAGCTCGCAGCCGAAGCTTGAAGATAGTATGCACCATCCACAATCCAAGCAACTCACAGACAAAATCTTCATGATGAAGCGGCTCTTCACGGTGAGAACTGATGAGGAAGATAACATCATCTCCGTCATGCAGTACATCAAGTCGCTTGCCTCACAATGCAATAACAAGAGGTGGAAGATGAACACGCAGTTGTAGGTCATTGCTCTCCTCAAGGCCCTACCTAACAGTTGAGGTACCCTCATCATCATCTTGGGAGGATGGCCGGAGGACAAGTTGACGTATGGCGCGGTCACTGAGTACATTCGCAACAACGAACAATGATGGAGTTACAAAGAGGCTTTGTCCTCCTCATCGGTCCTCGTCACCAAAACACGTGGTAGAAGAAGCGGAGGCAAAGGAGGCGGTGGAAAGGGAAAGAAGGGTACCAAGAAAGGTGTGTGCCACAGTTGCGGCAAGAAGGGCCACTAGGCCCGTGAGTGCCAAGAGGACGCAAAGGCCAGCGGCAAAAACACTAAAGGTAAGTCGCTCAATAGAAACAAGAACCACTTCCTCACGAAGGCCAACATGTGGTGCATGGATTCGAGGGCGAAGGAGCACACCCACATCAAGCAGGTGGGATTCGTCAAGTACAAGAAGTCATCCAAGTCAATGGTGGTCTTAAATGAAAAAATCAAGCCGGCGGTGGCTGGCCTCCCTCTCTCCTCCAGATCCAACATCTGGTATCAGAGCCATGTTCTGCCACTTTCATCCATCGCAGTCCGTCACATTGAAAACGTGGGGTCAGGGTCAAACCTTGACCAAATATGACAATCCACCAATTGATCTGCAATTTAACAAGGCAAAGTTTTCAACAAGCCCAAGATCGCAACGATCCAATGGTCGCATTGAGAGTTGTACTCAAAACAAGGTCAACCAGGACTACACTCTTCTCTGTGAGTAAGAATTTCGCCTTGAAAATGGCCAGTTATTTCATGGTTCTATGGGACAGGTTTACAAAAACCTTTGGTGGAGGAATTCAAGGCTGGACCTGAAAGCACCTTGGTGCTGGCAGAAAAGGGAGGGAGGGAGGGAGAGAGAGAGGAGGGGGGG
>SZWC01012915.1:17847-38038 GCA_023375785.1 Penium margaritaceum | reverse complement strand
AGAGAGAGAGAGCAAGAGAGAGAATGAGAGAGAGAGCGATAGAGAGAGAGAAAGAAAGAGAGAGCAAGAGAGAGAGAGAGAAAGAGAGAGAGAGAGAGAGAGAGAGAGAGAGAGAGAGAGAGAGAGAGAGAGAGAGAAAGCCGGACAGTGCCAACGGCACTTATCACGGCTTGAGGCTTCCTTGAATGTGTACTCTGATTGTAGATTTCAAATGGTGATGGGAAATCGTCCCCAAGGACCAAGGCTCGACCCTTGGAAGACCCAATAAGGCCGAACGCCTTGGGGCCCGGTTAGTCAATGAATCCTGGATCATTGAGGGCCAAGGACGCTTTGGAATGGCCCCCCGATGTGTTTTTACCAGAAAGGGCGCTTTGGTTGGCCGTCACCGCCGCTAGTGTTGCTGCCATGAGCAGATTGCCGTGGTTCATGGAAACGGCTATATCTTGGCCATTTCTTCACGGAATGATGCGGTACTTGGTGCGTTGGGAAGGTGGGAATATGATCTCTTCTTGATGTTGAGGCAATAACACTCATCCCAGGCCCGTACGGAGCCGTGTACGGCTCGGTGACCTCGGGTCGCCTAGGATGTGTCATCATGTACATATAGTCTTGTATGTTGACACTTGGATAAAGTACAGTTCACTCCCAGTGTGCCACACGTGTTCCTGTGCTCCCCCAAGATGAACCTACGCTTCTGCAAACCTGAGAAGGTGTGCACCGGCCTCCCCTTGGTCGCTGTTGCCGCCAGTTGGTGCCTACACCATCCGGTTGAGGCTAGGATACCGTACCCGGTTCACACTTGGTATCAGAGCCACCCTTGGCTCAAGGCCACAATCATGTACGTGGCAACCTCTCCTGGTCAGCGTAGATCAGCACACATCGCGTCTCTTTGGCGGATCCGTGCCCAAGGCCAACCACACACACCAGTGACAAGGCGGTAACCGGAGGACCCGTTGAGGAAGAAGTTGTACCGGACGCAGAGATGACTTCATCCGGCACGTTCTCCATGGCTACTGCGTTTGACGCGCAAGGCAAAGTTACAACAGCCGCAGCGTTGCAGAAGTTGCTCAACGACATGTAGGCCAAGATGGACCTGTTGGAGAAGCAAAATGCGTACCTCAATGAAGAGCTCGCGAAGCGTCCAGTAATAACACCAGTGGCAGTTGCCACCGCAAACGTACCAGCGGTGGGCGTCCCGAGCCCGCCCAAGCCGGAGCCGTTTGACCCATCAAGGAAAGATGGACCAGCTCCGCACGCTTGGATACTCGGACTGGAATTGTACTTCACCGCCATCGGCATGGATACCTCAAGGTACGAGGCGCGTCACGACTATGCCGTGACCCTGTTGAGAGGGGAATCATTGGATTTGTGGGCCGATGTGATGCGGTCCAATCCACATGGCAGTGGAGCAGCAATGGTCGCCAGCATTACGGCTGCAACAGAAATCTCAACTCCATCGGCTCCAAAGTGAAGTAGTGGTGACCCTACCCTGAAATGGCCGACTTCGTGGAAAGAGTTCACGGAGTCGTTCATCAAGCACTTCACTGTGGGTGACGTGAGGAACAATGCGCGTGCCAAGCTGCGTCAGCTTCGCCAAACTGGCGGCGTCACTGACTACATCCGCAGGTTTCGTGAGATCGTCGCCAATCGTGGCTTTGACTCGCACGAATTGTGCTTTCACTACAGCAACGGTCTCAAGAACGACGCCCACGCTGTGACGGTGATGCACGACCTCAACGCCGACCTATCGGCAATGATCACAGCAGCTGAACGGTACGACTCGCGCATGCAACAGGCTCATGCCAATAGCCACAACTCTTCTGGTGGTGGTTACGGCAAGCGGGCCGAGAGTGACAACACACCCATGGAGATCGGAGCGTTGCAACAGCACAAGTGCTACAACTGTGGCAAGCCTGGCCACATTGCGCGGGATTTTCGGAGTCCAAAGAAGGGCGACGGCAAGGGTAAGTGGTAAGGGAAGGGGATGCAAACCACGAAAGAAGCAGAAAAAGTATCAAAGGAGTCGGAAAATGAGGAGAGCCGGGAGTAGATGGCGTTATTCCTGGCTCCTCTCAACCAAAACCGCCAGTTGACCGTCCACCTGAACACCTTGTAGCAGTTAAGGGGGTTTCCAAGGTCAAGGCATCGGACGTGGGGTATGAGGTGGAACAACCTGCACTTCTCTTGGAGGCGCGAGTGAAAGGCGTGAAGGAGAAGGTGGGGAGTTTGATGCATTGTGGCGCGAGCCACACTTTTGCGAGCATGGAGTGTGCTCAGAAGTGGGGCCTTGCGCTCACGAGCAAGAAGCGGACCGCTAACCAAGTGGACGGCACAATTGAAGTGGGATACCTGGCCCGTCCCCCCTCCATTTGTGTGGGGAAGCTTTTCATAATGACCGTATACCGGGTGTGCCCGCTGAAGGATTACGATGTGATCCTCGGTCATGACTTCCTCCACAAGTACAACCCAGCCGTCAGTTGGGAGGCACGCACCGTCTCATTCAAGCTCAGAGATAAGGAGTATCCCCTGCCTACGTGGTCTGAGGAAGAGGCCGCGGAGGAGGAGACTTGCGAGGAGGAAGTGCCGCAACAGTCGGTGCCTCGCAAGGAGGAATCGTCGCCATTGATGTTGAACTTGGTGCAGCTCAAGCGCACGATTCACAAAAAGGAGCAGATTTTTCTGGCGTTCGTGCGAGACATGGAGGAAGATTTCGACAAACAAGAAGACGTGGTACATGCTGTGGCGCATGGGGGAACTCGTGAGCCGCCGGGGGCCCAAGGCAAGTTTGCCGCAGTGCCCGAGGGACTTCGGAAGGACTTTGGCAAAGGGTCGCAGCCGGTCGCCTACTACTCGTGCAAGTTGCGCGGGACAGAGCTGAACTACGCCACCCATGACAAGGAGATGCTCACCGTGGCCGTAGCCTTCAAGAATTGGCAATGCTACCTCGAGGCGCGGAGTTGCATGGTCTACACCGGCCATCACGCGTTGAAGTACTTCAAGACGCAACCGAACTTGATTTGGTGGCAAGAGCGTTGGGTGGAGTACCTCGAGTTGCACTTCGACAACGAGATCGTGTTCCGGCCAGGTCGCATCAACCCAGCCGACGCACTCCCACGGCAACCAGACCTGATGATGTGGGTTGCATCTCTCACCATATATGAGGATGCGTTCCTTGTGAAGCTCTTCAAGGAGGGATACGATGCGCATGGGGAGTACAAGGTTTAGAGATTTTTCTTCGAGGCACCGTATTGGCGACGGCACCGCACGCAGCTCGTGGTGGTTCCCGCGATTTCTGCGCTTTGGCAGCTGATTTTGGAGGAGTGCCATGACAGTGGCTTGAGGGATCACTTCTCCGCTGACAGGACATTGAAGACTGGCTCGCTTCTTTTGGTGGCCCACCATGTCGTCGGAGGTGGCTGAATTCTGCCGGAGTTGTGACGTGTGCCAATGCCACAAGGGACGGAGGATGAAGACCCCAGGTCTCCTCCAACCCTTGCCCATCCCTGAGCAGCCGTGGCAGGACATCTCCATGGATTTTATCACAGGTTTGCCCATGATAGCGGCAGGCCACAATGCGGTGTTGATGGTGGTGGATCGCTTCAGCAAGATGTCGCACTTGATTGCGACGCATAGCATGGTGAGCGCGCAAGGCACGACTCGGCTGTTCCTCGAGCACGTGGTGTGTCTCCATGGCGTGCCGCGGTCCATTGTGAGCAACCAAGACCCGCGCCTCACGAGTAAGTTCTGGCAAGAACTCATGGAGCGGTATGGAAGCAAGTTGCAGCTGTTGACCCGTTTTCATCCCCAAACTGAAGGGCAAATGGAGCGGAAGAACCAGACGCTGGAGCAGCTCCTCCGTACAGTGGGTGACCCGGAGGAGACGACGTGGGACCAGCGGTTGCCGGTCGCTGAATTGGCATACAACTCCGCCACGTCCTCCTCCACCGGCAAGGCGCAATTTGAGGTGGTGAACGGGATGGTGCCCGCAACGCCCCTCAGTTTGCACGTTGCAAGCAACTTGCCTGCGGTAGAGTCTACCGCTCGTGACTTCACGCAGATTTGGGCGACGACGCGGCATGCATTGGGAAAGGCACAAGCACAACAGAAAGTGCACGCAGACCCCCGAATCGCAGACGCAACGCTCAAGGTCGGTGACCGCGTGCTTCTCAACAGCGCACACGTCACGCTTTGCGGGGTCCCATCGGACAAGTTGAAGCCCCGGAGGCTTGGTCCGTTCGAGGTGCTCAAAATGCGAACACCCGTGGTGGCACAGTTGGCTCTTCTGCCTTCCATGCTAGTCCATGCCGTGTTCCACATCTCCAAGCTCATGCTCTACCATGATCCGGTCGAGCATTTTCCTGTCCGCAATTCGGAGCCTTCCCCTCCGGTGGTGATCGAGGGCGAGCAAGAGTTTGAAGTGGAGGTCATCCTTGACCACCGTCGGCGTGGCCGTGGATGGGAGTATCTGGTCTCCACTTCATCTTGTGGGCCGCATCGTAGCCCTTCTACGATGCGGCCCACAACTCATGGGAAGCTGCCCGCAACTTCAACGTTGGCGGGGTGAGTGCCATCCTCCAGGAGTATCAAGAGCGCACCGGGACCACTCGCTCCTAATGGGAGGGGTAGTGTAAGCTGGAGAGTGCCAACGGCACTGATCACTGCTTTAAGCTTCCTTGAATGTATAATCTAACTGCAGATTTGGAATCTGCAAGAAAACCGTGCGAGATCAACCCAAGAACGGGGTCGATCCATCAAGAATTAAGGAAGTTACGCCCGGCCAAAGGTTGGACCAGCCAAGGGGAAAATGGTGATGGAAAATCGTCCCCAAGGACCAAGGCTCGACCCTCGGAAGACCCAACAAGGCCGAAGCACGCCTTGGGGCCCGGTTAGTCAATGAATCCAGGATCATTGAGGGCCAAGGAAGCTTCAGAATGGCGCCCCGATGTGTTATTGCCAGAAAGGGCGCTTCGGGCAGCCGTCACCGCCGCTAGTGGTGCTGCCAGCGGTAGATTGCCATGGTTCACGGAAACGGCCATATCTCGGCCATTCCTCCGCGGAATGATGCGATTCTTGGTACGTTGGGATTCTTGGAAGATGAGCTACGTGATGCTGGAAAAATAACGCTTATCCCAGGTCCGTACGGAGCGGCGCACGGCTCGGCGACCTCGGGTCGCCTAGGATGTGTCATCATGTACATATAGTCTTGTATGTTGATACTTGGAGAAAGTACAGTTTACTCCCAAAGTGCCACACGTGTTCCCATGCTCCCCCAAGATGACCCTACGCTTCCACATACCCGGGAAGGTGTTTTGCCGGCCTCCCCTTGGTCGCCGTTGCCGCCAGTTGGTGCCTACACCATCCGGTTGAGGCTAGCACACCGCACCCGGTTGTGAGTGAGTGAGAGAGAGAGAGAGAGAGAGAGAGAGAGAGAGAGAGAGAGAGNTCATTGAGGGCCAAGGAAGCTTCAGAATGGCGCCCCGATGTGTTATTGCCAGAAAGGGCGCTTCGGGCAGCCGTCACCGCCGCTAGTGGTGCTGCCAGCAGTAGATTGCCATGGTTCAGGGAAACGGCCATATCTCGGCCATTCCTCTGCGGAATGATGCGGTTCTTGGTGCGTTGAGATTCTCAGAAGATGAGCTACGTGATGCTGGAAAACATCGCTGATCCCAGGTCCGTACAGAGCCGCGCACGGCTCGGCAACCTCGGGTCACCTAGGATGTGTCATCATGTACATATAGTCTTGTATGTTGACACTTGGAGAAAGTACAGTTTACCCCCAAAGTGCCACACGTGTTCCCATGCTCCCCCAAGATGACCCTACGCTTCCACATACCCGGGTAGGTGTGCACCGGCCTCCCCTTGGTCGCCGTTGCCGCCGGTTGGTGCCTACACCATCCGGTTGAGGCTAGAACACCGCGCCCGGTTGTGAGTGAGTGAGTGAGAGAGAGAGAGAGAGAGAGAGAGAGAGAGAGAGAGAGAGAGAGAGAGAGAGAGAGCAGTTAATAGAAGCAGAGAAACATGTTGAGTGCACTACATGGGCTGCTTGGAGAACACATGTAAAACTTCCCCAATTCCATGGATGAATTTTTCCAGTGTTTCAATCTGACCTCTGGATCCCCTTCCTTACACCTCCACACCTCCTTATCATAAAACGTCACCCGGGTGGAGGCACTTCCAACGTGCCCCAACCAGGTCTGCATTTGGTGTTAACGGCTTTCTGTGTTTTGACGAGGGTATTCTCAGTCTAAGCGTGAGCTTTCTGGTCGCCTCACGCTATGTTTCTGGGAGTGGATGGGAAATTTGATACAGTCACTTTTGTGAAGGGAATAACACGATTTGGCTTGAGTTGTTTTACATGCATATAAATCTAAACATTTGCAGGGCTTGTCATGAGCTCTCCAACGCACCAAACCGTGGGCAATTCGGATCACCGTACCTCCCGCTACGTCAGCCAAAGCGCAGTACCCCAAATCAGCTGCCCAGTTGGCGGTGCGGACCACGTCGCCCGCCGAGGTGCCCTTTTACATCAAGGACCCATCAAAATTCCATTCCAAAGGCGCAGTTGTCCCTATGCGTAGTGGCGGTGTCCATCGCACCTTTGGGGTCTGTTTCGATGAGTTAATCATCGTGCTTGGTGATGGGGATTGATGTGGTTCAAAACCTGTTCTCGGACCTGAAGTCGAAGTTTTGATTAACAAAGTATACTAATCAGTTATGGACTCCGAGCCAGGATTTTGGTCAAGTCCCTCAGTAACAAAACTTTACTACTACAATCCAACAAATCATCCACCAGACGCCTCGGCAGCCTTCCGGAGCAAAGTCCCTAGATGGAATTTTGCTACTCGTTCCGGTCAACTATTCACCAGAAGTTGAACCACGGCTGGCTCCCAGAGCAGCCGCGCACACCCGAACTTTGGAATCCCATATCTCCCTCGTTACGTGTCCGATTCAGGTGAAACAACTTCCACCGGATTCAAAGACTTGTGAACTTTTAGGGGCAATCCTCAATTGTAGGGTCTGAGCAATCCTCATGCCACTAGATCCAACTGCGAGGATTTTTCTCTCTTTGGTGGTTCGCGGGCGCCTCCCGGCGCCGCACTGGGGCATGTAGAAGGGCAAATCTTCAACATTCTCCCTCTTGCACATGCCATGCCCTCTGCTCTTGCTTGCTCCCACTCATCTTCTGCTGCACCCTCTAGCCCATCATAGCTGGTCATCCCATGCCTGGCCACGCTCAGTGCGTGCCTGTCCACGGGTTGCGCTTTAGTCAAGCAACCCGAAGGCATATTGTGCGTGATGCAGTGCTACAGCACCACCTGCCCCTTTCCAACCATGTCCCGTGCTAACGCACGTTGATAACGTGATGTGCTTCGTCCTCCTGTACTCCATCGCGTTGTTTTTCAGTGAGATTGAGCCAGTGTTTTTCTCATGCACAACCGTAGGCTCCTACTGGGGCATGCCCACCTCCCCTGGCAACCTAGGGAGCCACACTGCCTCCTTGACCGCTTCGGCCAGCGCGATGAACTCTGCTTCCACTGTGGAGGTGGTGACGCAGTCCTGATTTCTGTTGCACCACGAGACCGCTACACCAGCGAGGAAGAGCACGTAGCCGGATGTGGAATTTCACTTTTCCACATCGCCAGCGTAGTCTGCATCCGTGTAGTAGACCAGACGCAAGGGGTCTTCCCGCCCCTTGCCGTCAAACCTCAAGGGCGCATGCCGCGACGCCTGGAGGTAGCGGAGGATGCGATTGACTGCCTACCAGTGTAGTGGCCCTGGATTGGCCATGTACCTGCTCACTTGGCCTACCACGTAGGCCAAGTCTGGTCGATTCCCCACTATGGCATACATAAGGCTGCCCATCCTTGATTGGTAGGGCACCCCTGCCATATCCTTCCCGCTCTTCTTTTGTTTGTGGCACCATTGGCGCACTTAGTTCATAGGTCGTGGAGACCAAACTGCCAACTGGTTTACAATCGTCCATGTCATACTGCTTCAAGACCTTGGCCACGTTTTTGGCCTGCCCCAACTCAAGCGTGCGTGCCCTTCGGTTCCGCGTGATGCTCACCCTGAGGAAGAACTCCAGCTCCCCCATGTCTGACATTTGGAATCTATTGCTCAGCTACTTTTTCAGGTGCTGTAGGCTCGGCAGATCCGTCAAACACAGGATCACGTCATCCACGTCGAGTGCAACAATCTTATTGAGGTTTTTTTTGTGCGGCACGTACACGTTGTGATCTGACTCACAGCGTTTGACGTTGAGTTGTGCCATGAAGCTGTATATTTGTTGGTACCAGCATCTAGGTGATTGTTTAAGCCTATACATGGGCTTCTACACCTTAAACACCTTGTCCTCTTGTGCCTCCACCCCCTCTGGCATCTCCATGTAGATCTCTTGGTCTATGATGTGGTTGAGGAAGGCCGTCTTTACGTCCATTTGGTGGAGCTCCATGTCCTTTGCGGCGGCCACTGCAAGGATCGCCCGGATGCTTGTGAACTTGGCGACGAGAGTGGATGTCTCATCGTAGTGCTCGCCCGTACGCTGTGCGTATCCCTTTGCAACCAGCCATGCCTTGTATTTGCCAACCACGTATTTCTTTGTGAACTTGGTCTTAAAGACCCACTTTGAGCCGTTGACCTTGGTATCTTTCGTCCCGTCAACCAGCTCCCACGTGTCATTTTCTGTGATGGACGCTAGTTCCAATTTGATGGGTGCGTCCCATTGATTCCCTTTGGGCCGTGCAAGTGCCTCTTGCATGTTAGTCGGCTCCGTTGTTGTAGCTAGCATGTACCACGTCATGCCGATCCATCAACCGGGGCTTGCATCAAAGTGCTTCCCCGCTTTTACCTGCCTTCTGTTGCGGCGCGGCAGTATTGGTGGCGCATCGTCGCTCTGCTCCGATCCCTGCAACTCAGTACGCTCTAGTGAATCATCGACCGGACGGTTCCCTAAGGATCTCTCCCGCTCTGGCGAAACATCGCCCGAATGGCTGGAGCATCTAGTGGATTTTCCACCGATGCCTAATGCATACTTCGTTGGGAGTGCGTGCCTTGGCACCCTCGGTACCTCATCCGCCAGATCATTCTGGTGGATCTCCTCATCAGCTTGATCTTCATCAAAGTCCTGGCTACCACCACTAGTGCACCGTCGTGCTCTGATGCTGGATCCTCAACTTGGGCGTCCGCTGGCTCCTTCTCGTAGTCAAAGAGCTCAAGCCACTCGCCCGTCTTTGGAGAGTCCACCACGCCCACTTTGTTTTTGCTGATGTAGCTATGCTACTCATCAAACTCAACGTCTCGGCTGCAAATTATCTCCTCCTTGTACATGTCATAGAGCGTGTAGGCCTTATGCACGCTCTCATAGCCAAGGAAGAGATACGACTTTGCCCGCGGCTCCAGCTTTCTGTCGCGCCGTTGTGCACCCTGCACCATTGCGTGCACCTTGCACCCGAACACCTTTAGGTGTGCCACACTTGGCTTGCGTCCATTCCAAACCTTTTGCGACATCTTCCAGGTTCTCTTCCCCTTGAGCACCGCTGTAGGATTGAGGTTGATGGTGTAGCTCGCCGAACGCAAAGCTTTCACCCATAAGCTTCACGGCAATTCCACATCCACGAACATGGTCTGTACAATGTTCAACAGCGACTGGTTTGCTTGCTCCACCATGCTATTTGACTGAGGCGAATACGGCGTTTTTTGCTCCCATTTTATGCCCTGCTGCTTCATCCACCTGCAACAGCCCATGTACTCTCCGCCATTGTTGTTGCGTAGCGCTCTGACCTTTCGGTTAGTCTGCCTCTCCACTGCGGCTACATACTCCTTCAGCCATTCTATGACCCCACCTTTCTGCTTCATGAAGTAAACATATAGTTTTCTACTATAGTCATCTATGAAGGTGACAAAGTAGCGTGCACCACTCTTTGACCCCGTCTTGAATGGTCCACACACGTCACTATGCACGACCTTCAGCAGGTCCGAGGCGTGATTCACGTTCTTGTTGAACGGTTTGTGTCGTGCCTTGCCAAAAATGCAAGGCTCGCACTTTTTGTGTGTTGCTGCATTTGTCGCCTCTTCTGCACTGTCAATGAGGAGGCCGCGTACCAGCTCGCGCTTTGCTATCTCCTTCACAACAACGGGTGAGGAATGCCCCAATTGTCTGTGCTAGAGCTCCAGATCAGCTCCCCCTCCTTTGGCCAGATTGATGGTGCATTCATCCAAGTTTGTTAAATCTTTCGCTGCGGGGATCACCTTGGTCTCCATGATGTAGAGACCTCCCTTGCGCTTAGCCTCTAGTACGGACTCGCTGCCACCGTCCTTCCGCACGACTGCCCCCTTTTTCTTGAAGAGCACCTTGTTCCTATTGTCCGTCGAGCGGCTGACACGTAGAATGTCAGCCAAGCCGGGTACATGCTGCACGTCCTTGATGATGCGTTGCACCCGCTTCCTACCAAACAGGACTTCCACGTCCATGACTCTTTGGCTAGTCACCGGCTTGAGTTTTTTTGTTTACGACCACCATGGATTTCTTGGACTTGGTGTTGTTCATGAACCAGAACTTCTCGATCTGGGTATGCTCCTCCGCTTTGGAGTCAAGGCATCGCTGGTCGGCCTTCTTGAGGTAATGGTTTTGAGTGCTGTCAAGGAGCGCCTTCTTACCTTTGGCATCCTTACCACCGGCCTTTGCCCCCTTGGTGCACTCACCGGCCCAGTGGCCCTCCTTGTTGCAGTTACGGCACGCACCTTTCTCGGCGCCCTTCTTGCCGCCGCCATGTCCGCCACCTCCCTTGGCCCCGCTTCCGCCATTGCGTATTTTAGTGACAAGGGCAAATGAGGAAGACGAGGACTTCCCGCAGCTCCGTCGCTACGCCTCGTTGCGGATGAACTCTCCGAATGCACCATAGGTGAGCTTGACCTTTGCCCATCCTCTCAAGACAGTGATGAGAAGGCTCCAAGGGCCATGAGGAGGGCCATCGCCTGCAGCTGTGTATTGATCTTCCACCCCACGTTGTTGCATTATGAGGCGAGCGAATCGATCTGCTGCATGGTGGAGATGAAATCATCTCCATCCTTGATTATCACCGTAAGGAGTTGCTTCATTGCAAATACTCCATTTGCCAGTGACTTGGATTGATGGATGGCGCAGAGTTTTTGCCAAGCCTCGGCTGCCAGGTTGCAGCCTTGGAAGTAGCCCCACACGACTCGGCCGTCCCAGGCACTAGCAGCATGAGTGCCTCCGTGTTCTTCTTTGCAAAGGCATCCTTCTGCGCTTCCATTACCGTCGCTTTGTTGAGGACTTCCGTTCCCTTCATGACCTCCAGCAGCCCCTTATGTGCGAGGTGCAGCTCAAAGTGCCACCTCCATAGCACGTAGCCAGGGCCACTTGCATACCTCTGCATGGGTTGCCTCTCCTTCTTCACCATTTGCACAGTCTCCATTCCGGGACCACAGACTTTGACGGCAATTTTGTCCCTGACAACAATCCCATCCGTCGTGAAAGCTGTGAGCGATGTAGACTGGTCAAGACTGTGGGCACATAACCCTCTGTTAGAAAACGACACCTAGGTGGAGCCACTTACAACCTGCCCTGACCGGGTCTGCACTTGGTGTTCACGGCTTTCTGTGTTTTGGGGTGGGGGCACTGAGTCTAAGGGTGAGCTTTCTGGTTGCCTCATGGTATGTTTCTGGGAATGGAAGGGATTTGTGAGACAGTCACTTTTGCGAAGGGAATAACACAATTTTGCATCAGTTTTTTAACATGGACATGATTTGCACATTTCTAGGGCTAGTCATGAGCTCTCAAACGCACTAAACTGTGTGCAATTTGGATCAGCGTAGCTCCCGCTACGTCAGCCAAAGCGCAACACCCCAAACCAGCCGCCCAGTCAGCGGCGCGCACCACGTTGCCTGCTAAGGCACTCTCACACATCAAGGACCCATCAAAACGCCATTCCGGAGGCGCAGATGTCCCTATGCATAGTGGCAGTACCCCTCGTGCCTTTGGGGTCTATTTTGATGAGTTAATCATCGTTTTTGGTGATGGGGATTGATGTGGTTTGGAACCTGTTCGCGGACCTACAGTCGGAATTTTGAGTAACAAACTGTACTACTGAGTTTCGGACTCCGAGCCAGGATTTTGGTTAAGTCCCTTAGTAACAAAAATGCACTACTGAAATCCGGCAAATCATCCATTGGAGGCCTCGGCACCCTTCCGGAGCAGAATCCCCGTATGGAATTCTGTTACTCGTTCCAGTCAATTGTTCACTGGCAGTGGAACTGCGGCCGGCTCCCAGAGCAGCCGCGCACATCCCAACTTTGGAAGTTCATGTCTCCCTCGTTACTTGTCCGATCCCGGTGCAATAACTTCCACCAGATTTAGAGACTCGTCAACTTTTAGGAGCAATCCTCCATTTGAGGATCCGAGCAATACCAGAGCCGCTAGATCCAACTGCAAGGATTGTTCTCTCTTTGGCGGTTTGCAAGTGCGTCCCGGTGCTGCACTTGGGCATGCAGAGGGGCAAATCTTTGACACTCCCAACCTCTCATTGTACCTCTTCTTCTAAGCTGATATGACTGCAAAACTTGTAGATGTGCCAGGGTATGAGGTAGCAAAAGGGAGTGATTGTGTGGCTCTGAAAGTGGGGCAATTCTTGTGGGTATTTCCTGTATTGATGGAGCCTACATGCCCTAGGCAGTGATGTTGATTCCATTGTGGTAGAGAAACACTATCCAAACATTTTCCAAGGTTATTGTTGTGATGTACGGAAAGTGTATGTGCAAAATGAAGAAGCAATTGGAGAATAATAGTCTTGAGTTTTCCGTACTGGTTCAATGCATACCTCCCTTGCCTTTTGTACGACCACGTTGTTACCCACCCGAATTCAGAAATGGTTTGAGCTGTTAATGTTTATCTCTTAGTGTACATATGTCTTCTTGTGGATGGCCGTGAGTGCGCAGGGCATGCTGGAGCAGAGAGTAGAGGTGATGCACCGTGATGGCTCACGAATCCTCCGTCCCGCACGCGTGGTTGCACCCACCTCCTCCTCTGTTACTCAACGCTGACGCACATCCTTGCTCCCTCATTACTCACCTGCATTTGTCGTTTGCCATTTCCCTGGGTCACACTTGCACTTCGTGACAGGAACCTAGATTAGTCTTGCCAAAGACAGCAACCTAGGTAGTGCTAGAGTGTGCAGGGCAGGGCGCGGACTAGCCGGCCAATTTTCTGGCGCATGAGGGCAATTTGCCCTTGTGCCTGGTGAGTGCGCCGGCGAGCCTCGCTTGCCGACCCGCCGGGTGAGTCTTGATTAGCGAGAATCATCCGAGTGAGGTACTCCTCGCTCCTCTAGGACACTTGTCCTTTTTTTTCTTGCGCGGACCTCCATGGCCACTAAAACCAACCCTAGCGTAGCCATTTTTGCACCAAACAAAGAAAAACAAGTCGCTATGGATTCGCCTTGAGAATCTCATGGCATCAGAGCTTTGTTTAACATCAAACAGTGGCAAATCAGGTTGGCGCCAGCTAAAAATGTGGGCGGCCGAGTGAAGTGTGAGCCTAGAGTCGCGCGGCTGCTGCAAAAGCAGGTTGCCCAAGGAGCTAGAGGCATCGAACGCCCTCTCCTAGGCCACGCACTGAGGGTGGTGGCGGCGGAAGAGAGGGGAGTGATGCTAGCGGAGGGAAAGGGCACGGAAGAGAGAGCCCAAGTACCGTTGCCACTTCCCAAGGACGACAGCGGGGTCTTCCGGTCCTTAGAAGGTTTCTATAGGTCGAAGGAGGCCTCGCAGTCATCCAGAGGTCAAGATCGGTGAACCCTACTGAGCTTAGGGCTCCTGGCAGAAATCTGGGCCCAAAGTGGGCCCGGCGAACTGCTGCCAAAATCTCTTCGGCAGCAACGAGAGGGTAGCAGTGCGCACACACGCTTCCTGGCCTTCCCTCTGTCTTAACGCCGCTATGAGCGCAGTAGAATCAATGCAGGGAGGGACTAGCACGAACACTGGCGCCATCACCGGCGCCGGAATTACTGCCGACAATGCCGCTGGATCTGCCGCTGGCGCCACCTCCACAGCAATGACGTGGGACAATCTAAGCAGAGTGTTCACCCACAAAGACCTGATGCCGCCGCTGCTCGGAGCGCGCGACTTCCTGTCCTGGAAGGACGTCTTCCTCTCTTGGACGGCAGAGCACAGCCTTGAGGAAAACTACCTCGCTCCGCCGTCGGAAAACACTGATATGCAGGTACTCCTCAGAGCATTCAGTGCTGTGGTCCGCTCACTCCCTGTGGACCAGCAGTACTCCATACGCCATTTCCGGGTTTTTGGGAGCAAGGGCAAGGACCTCAAAAACCCTCGTAGCGGAGACCCTAGGCCCCATGATGCATGGCGACACCTTGCCATGCAGAAGGAAGAGCGAGGGATGGCTCTAGACATCTCCCTGCGCGAGAAGCTCCGTAACCTCTGTCCTAAGCCTGGTGCACCGGTTATCAATTACTGGGATGCTGCGATGGACCTTCGCCGGTGCGTCCTCAGCCTTGGCGCCTCCTGCACCATCCTAGAGTGGCTGGATCCGGTTCTCCTCTACCTGGGAGAACCGTACAAGGATTTTCGGCGTGTCCAACTTCGAAAGCAAAAAGTCACCGACATTGACAACACCAACTTGGTTGAGGTGTTCGAGGAGCTGCAAAACTATGAAGACATCCTGAAAAGCAAGGCACACAAAGACGAGAGCGCAGCAGCAAGTGCGTTTGTGCATCAGGGAAGATGCACCCCTTATCCTTCACACCACTCACTTGGGAGAGGCGGGGGAGGCCGTGGTGGCGGATGCGGCCGTGGCGGCAGACGAGGCGGGGGACACGGGCGCGGTCAAGGAGTGGGAAACCGCACCTACAACAACTGCAAATAGCCGGGCCACTGCTGGCGCTCGTGTCCAGCTCTTCAGCGTCCCATGACCCCATCCACGCAGCAGACACGCCCATCAGTGGGACAGCCACCTGCTCCGCTCCCTCAGCTAGGTCAGCATCTTCACCCCTCATCATGGACCACCCCTGCCATGACAGCGCCTCGTGCGCCAGTACCCTTTGGGACAACCACATTTGGTCCACCGCAGCTGCAGCCAACCATGTACCCATCAGCGCCAGCTCCACATCCACCCGTGTCTCAGGGACCCAGCTTCATGCCCCAATACGTAAGTGCACCAACACCTCTTCCAGCATGGGTGCACACGGTGTACGTCGAGACTACTGAGCCATAGCATCCTTGAGCACTGCCACCAAGACCAGGATAGAGCGTTCCCATGGAGTTGCATCTACCTGAGTCGACTGCCATGCTACAGCTGCCAAGTTAGAAGTTGGGGCACACTCACATCACTACATCACACGCACTCCCCATGCATGAGTGGTTGTTTGACACTGTTGCATCCCATCACATGTCCCGGCATCGCCAGCTGTTTTTCACACTGCATGCCACGCCTGATGTTGAGGGTGTGAAGATTGGGTCGGGAGAACTGTTGTCTGTTGAGGGTATGGGGACAGTGGCTCTCCAGGCCCCAGGTCGGGTACTATGGCTCACTGGTGTCTTGTATGTGTCGCGGTTGAAAGTTAACCTGTTGTCATGGGGGCAACTTGACCAACAGGCCAGTGTAACAACATTGACACAAAGATGACGCTGCATGCTCTATGATGCGTCTGGCGCATTGCTGGCTGATGGCTCACTATACACTGACATGTTGTACAAAGTGACCCTGTTTCCATTTCTCCACTCATGCGTGAACTGACTCCAAGTGCATGTCGTCACAAGCACGGATGCCACACACACAGAGCTCATTCATCGTAGTGTTCTGTAGGTGTTCCGTAAACCACGTCACGCTCCCTCGCTACCCACACAACATCACTACCCAGAGTATGTGAGTGTGCCTGTCTTCATGTCCTCCCCATCACGAGATGCGGGTCAGACACCTCTACCAATGAGAGACGATGAGATGGCGACTCCCGTCCCCAAAGATCTGCTCTCACCCACAGATCTGGCAAGCACAGAGTCCAGACAACCCCAGGCCTCAAGCCTCTGACCCCTCCAGCTGAGACTGAAAGTGCAGAAACTCCGTCACCCGAACCAGTGCGGCGATCTCTGCGTGACCTCCCCAGAGTTGACTCCAAGAAATTCTATCACACTGTCGGCACCGCATCCTAGGATCAGGGTGCAGCTGAACCACTGACTCTGACTGAGGCAAGGGGACATCCAGATACCGCTGAAAGGGAAAAGGCAATGGTTGTTGAGCTGAATGCACTGTTGGAACATGTGGTGTATGAGCTGGTGCCCTTGCCACCCGGCCGCAAGGCCATTGATGTCAAATGGGTGTTCAAACTGAAAAGGAATCTCAAGGGCTTGATTGAGAAGTGTAAGGCACGGCTTGTGGCAAAAGATTTCATCAAATCCCGGGATAGGATCTCACTGATACATATGCACCCGTGGGAGAGTACACAACCAGTCGTGTATTGCTGGCAGTAGCCGCACGAGACGACTGGGAAATTCACCAGATGGACGTAAAAAATGCGTTCTTGAATGGAGCAGTGGAAGAAGAACTGTATGCCAAACAGCCAGAGGGCTATGAGGACGGAACAGACAGGGTGTGGCTCTTGCTAAAAGCCTTGTATGGCTTAAAACAAGCACGTAGGTGTGACAACAAAGAGATCTGCCGGACTCTAGAAAGTGGTGGATTTACACAAAGTACATGCAATCCCTCGCTGTTCTTTTGCTGGGACAGTGGTGTGCCTGTTGCGTTGCTGGTGTTTGTGGATGACCTGTTGCTCTTGTCGCCTTCACTCACGCCCATTGGACAGGCCAAAGCACTGGTCACAGCTCACTACAAACTGAGAGACCTAGGTGAGGCACAAAACTTCATAGGCATGACCATCACACGTGACCGCACAGCACGGACCCTGACCCTTCATCAAGGTCGGTTCTTTGCTCATCTCACAGAACGTTTCCAGCTCTTGGTACAGCATATCCCACAACAGCACACACCCATGAGTCCTGATGTCTATGCACACTTGCTGGATGCATGCACCGTGGAAAATGGCCCAGACACAGATCCCACCCTATACAGGCAAATCACTGGCAGCCTCTCATATCTTGCCTCCACCACACATTTGGACATTGCTTGCGCATTCAATGTGCTTGCCCAGTTCAGTCAACAACCACGCAGCACGCNAACTTCATAGGCATGACCATCACACGTGACCGCACAGCACGGACCCTGACCCTTCATCAAGGTCGGTTCTTTGCTCATCTCACAGAACGTTTCCAGCTCTTGGTACAGCATATCCCACAACAGCACACACCCATGAGTCCTGATGTCTATGCACACTTGCTGGATGCACGCACCGTGGACAATGGCCCAGAAAACAGATCCCACCCTATACAGGCAAATCACTGGCAGCCTCTCATATCTTGCCTCCACCACACATTTGGACATTGCTTGCGCAGTCAATGTGCTTGCCCAGTTCAGTCAACAACCACGCAGCACGCATAAAAAAACACTGCTGAAGCTATTGCGTTATGTATTGGACATGGCTGCCTTCAGTCCACTGTTTTCCCCCAACACAGGTCCTGTTCTGGATGGGCATAGTGACAGTGATTATGCGCGTGACCGTGCTGCTTGCAGTCGGGGTGGACTTTTGTTTCGTGCATGGGGTACTGCTGTGTCACGGCGCAACGCCAAACAGTCATGTGTGGCGTGCAGTGTGGCTGAGGCAGAGTACATGGCATTGGGTGCGGCATCATGTGAGGGCATTTGGCTTGCACATCTGCTTGAGGAACTGGGTGTGTGCACATCCGTTGTTCTTGTGCACAGTGATAGCTCAGCAGCCTGCCGCATTGCAGGAAATGATGGTGTTTTACATCCACGCACAAAGAACATCAGTGTCGAACATCACTTCATTCGTGAGGCGGTAGAGACTGGGACAGTCAAAGTGCGTGCTATCAGTGGTCAAGCCCAGCTAGCAGACTTCCTCACCAAGGCACTTCCATCCTCCTCCCTCCTACTTCAGCTGCAACATCTTGGTTGCATGCTTGCCGCACTCCTGTCCAAGGGGGCGTGTTAATCTCTCAGTGTACATATGTTTTCTTGTGGATGGCCATGAGTGCGCAGAGCATGCTGGAGCAGAGTGGAGGCAACGCATTGTGACGGCTCGCGACTCCTCCATCCCGCACGCGTGGTCGCCTCCACCCTGCTAGCATGACCCACCTCCTCCTCTGTCACTCAGCGCTGACGCACTTCCTCGATCCCTCATAATTGACCTACATTTGTCCTTTGCCATTTCCCTGGGTCACACTTGCACTTTGTGACAGGAACCTAGATTGGTCTTGCTGAAGATAGCGACCTAGGTAGTGCTAGAGTGTGCAGGGAAAAGGGTGCAGACTAGCCGGCCCCTTTTCTGGCACATGAGGGAAATTCGCCCTCACGCCTGGTATGCGTGCCGGCGAGCCTCGCTTGCCAGCCCGCCGAGCAAGTCTCAACTAGCAAGACTCACCCAAGTGAGGTACTCCTCGCTCCTCTAGGACACTCGTACTTTTTTCGCTTGCGCGGACCTCCATGGCTACTAAACCTAACCCTATCATAGTGATTTATGCACCAAACAAAGC
Source organism: Penium margaritaceum (assembly GCA_023375785.1). NCBI lineage: Eukaryota > Viridiplantae > Streptophyta > Zygnematophyceae > Desmidiales > Peniaceae > Penium > Penium margaritaceum. The sequence continues at coordinate 19,405 of SZWC01012915.1, read as the reverse complement.
ACAAGAAGTTGTTATGGATTCGCCTTGAGTATCTCAATTAAAGAAGTTAACTTGTAACTACTTAGCACACCTAGTCTATTCATGGTGACTTTCTTCTCTCACTTGCCCATTGGGCCATGCATGTTAGGATTCACAATGTGACATGCACTTGCTTATGCGCTTGCCATAGAGCATGGATCTGTCAATTGCCTGAGCGGCGCTGAGTCACGTAGGCACTGTGCCAGGTGCATGCACCACAAGATTATTTGTGCAGCAACTTTTGCCGTGCTGACAGTGCCATGTTCTGTATCACCTCCCTCGATGTGATTTGGACATTCTCCGAACGCAGTACCGCGCTGGATAATTGTTCAATGTGTCTCAGCACCGTCTCGATTGCCACTTCTCATGTTTCACGTGAATTTTGGGGATTCCGAATGGTCTCGTTCTTAACACCTCCGAGGTGCGGCCTGATAGGGGTCCGGCACCGAAGCTCACTAAACTCACGTTTCATCATAGTTTTCATCTATCACTCATCTCTATCAGCTCTCACGCCAAAGTCCTCGCCTCTCTCAACTCCCCCGCATAGCTCTCAAGAACCCACATCTCCTCACAGGATTCAAGAGCTAGAGTCAGCCCGCAGCTAACTCCCAGCGTTCCTCACTTACAATTCAAGAGCCCCCTGCTCTCGCAAGTGTCATGTTGACACTTCGCCTTCTCCGCTCCACCCGTTCCCCCTTCCCTGTTCAACATGGCATCAAGCCATTGAACAGCCCCGCTACCACCATTGCTTTTGCTTCCGCTTCCTCCATTTCTGCCTCCTCCACTTCCACCGCTCCCACTCATTTTTGCCCCGGCCACAGCCTCCCATCTGTTGTGGTCTTCATCAACTCTGCAGCCAAAGTGATGGAGCCCGTTGCTACACTGTCGTCCCCGACAGTGTAGGTCATAATCTGTGGCCGCTGCTGCTGTCGGTCATAATCTCTGCCCTCCTACCTGCATCGTTCCTCCTCCATCCCAGGTGCCTCCCTATCGGGGTCCTGTCATCGTTCCACTACCCGCCCCTTCCCTTTTCCTCTTCCTTCTGCTACTTGCCTGTGTTCGTCCCCCTGACGCGTCCCCTTGCCCCCCTTTCTTTGCTTTGTTGTTCCGTGTTCCTCCCCTCTCTGCAGTTCTTTCTCATTATTTTTCTTTCTTTTCTCCTTGTTTCCATCTCCAATGCCTAATTTCTGTCAGTCTCTGTTGCTGGTGCAGGTTCCTTATCCTATTCTGGATCTGGATCTGGCTCTGGCCCTGCTTCCCACGCATCCTCCTTCCCTGACTCCCCGACAAGGCCTGCGTGCCCTTGGCCTATGACCTCACCGCTCGTACCGGCCCCGGCCTTAGTCTCCTAACATTAAGCTCTAGGCCTCAGGCACTAGGCCGTGGCTACTAGGTGCTAGGCTCTAGGCACACTAGGTTCTAGGCTCTTGGCACTTGGCCGTAGGCTCTGACGCTGGCTGTTCTTGGTCTCTTGCTCCCCCTTCCTCCCTCACCCCCTGCTGTCTTTTTCTTGCTTGGCTCCCTGAGCCTGGGGCTTTTG